>ML273697.1:8197-65573 GCA_005239495.1 Nicotiana undulata | reverse complement strand
GCCGCAACAGAAGAAATAAGGGTGAAATGTGAGAAGGGACAAGGGTGGAATTGAGATTGTGATTATGATGAAGTGAAAATTGTGGAACTTCCATTGTGTATCTTACTATGTATTGTGCGGTGATTGTGTGACTCTCTGTCTGTCTCTTGCCTGTGCATTATTGAGTTTACTTAGAGTAAAGTTTATTCATACATAACAGTACAATTCAAGTGTACTGACGTACCTTTTGCCGGGGGCGCTACATTCTTGTGATGATTGTAGGTGGTTCTATAGCAGGTACTCCAGCCCACCGACAGTAGTGCCTCCTCTACGTCATATCAGCTGATTTGGTGAGCCTCTCTCCTCTCGGGGCCTAGTGTGGTTCATGCCACCTTTTCTTCCGAATTTTCATTTTGGTACTTGTGTAAGGTATAACCGGAGCCTTGTTACTGGCAAATATTATATATAACTCCTTCGTACTCTTAGAGGCTCCGTAGACAGGAAGTGTGGGTTATGTACTTATGTATTTTGGGCAGTATGACTTGTAGACCACGTAAAGTAAAACTGTGTGTTACGTATATTTTGTAAGTATTGTACTACACGTTGGTAATGGCAGAATTCTATGGTTTAATTTCAAATTGTAAGAATGCGTCTTAATTGTAACTGAATAATGTACATCGGAATTTTCGGGGTAATACGTGGGGAGGAAAAAGAAATCCAGGTCCACTTGACTGAGGCTACCCGGTCGAGTGTCGGTCGTGTCCCTTAGTTTTGGGGCGTGACACCCGGGGCACGTGTTGTAAGGTCCACTCCTTGAACCGATGTAATGCTACCTACAACTTATCTAGGTACCTTTTCATTCGTTCTTCTCTGACCTCGAATGTTCCATTAACTTGGTTTACCACGAGGAGGGAATCACACTTAGCTTCGATCACACTCGCCCCCAAGATTTTGGCTAGTTCAAGACCTGCAATCATGGCCTCTTATTCGGCCTCATTGTTAGTCAATTTTACAGTCCTAATAGATTTTCTAACTACATTTCCAGTTGGTGGCTTCAACACGATGCCAAGTCCGGACCCTTTTGCGTTCGAGGCGCTGTCCGTAAAGAGGGTCTAGATTCTCGAGGACGTCCCCAAATTTACCAATAACTCTCGTTCGACCTCGGATATTAGGGCGGCGTAAATTCGTCCACGAAATCTGCCAAAATTTGAGATTTAAAGGTTGTTCGGGGCGATATTCAATATCGTACCCACTGATTTCCACGGCCCATTTAGCCAATTATCCTGAGAGTTTGAGTTTATGCATATTATTTCGCAACGGGTTAGTTGTCACAACACATATGGGATGGCACTGAAAATACGGTTTAATTTTCCTAGAGGCGCTTAGCAAAGCGAGTGCCAATATTTCTAGGTGAGGGTACCTAGTTTCGGCCTCACCTAGAGTCCTACTAACATAGTAAATTGGAAATTGCGTACCTTGTTCTTCTCAGACCAGAACTCTACTTACCACAATATACCGCCAAGTACAGGTATAGTTGTTCGTCTGCCTTCGATGTGTGAAGCAGCGGTGGTCTCGATAAATACCACTTGAGTTCCTCCAAGGCCTGTTGACACTCCAGGGTCCACGAAAAATTGTTCTTCTTTTTTAGTAGTGAAAAGAATCAGTGACTCTCATATGAGGACCTCGAGATAAATCGCCCTAGGGTAGCTATGCGCCCGGTTAATCTTTCCACAGCCTTCACGTTGTCCAAGACCATGATATCTTCATAGCTTTATCTTTTATTCCTTGGTTGGATACCATGAACCCAAGGAATTTACCTGATCTGACTCCGAACGCACATTTCTTCGGGTTCAACTTCATATTGTACTTCTTCAATATGATGAAGGTCTCCTACAAATGTTTTAAATGGTCCTATGCTCACAGGGACTTAACCAACATATTGTCAATGTAAACCTCCATCGATTTTCCTATTTTCTCCTCAAACATCCGATCTACTAGGCATTGATATGTGGCACCATCATTTTTTAATCGAAATGGCATCATGTTATATCAGTGCATGCCTACTTAGTGATGAAGGAGGTTTTTTCCTGATCATCCGTATTTGGTTGTATCCGGAATAGGCATCGAGAAAGCTGAGGATCTCGAGGCCAGATGTGGCATCGATCATGCAATCAATGTTGGGAAGAGGGAAGGAGTCCTTGGGACATGCTTTGTTCAAATCCTTATAATCTACAATTAGGGACTACCACTATGTTTACTAACCATTCTAGGTATTTAACCTCCCTATGGACCATCTTAAGGAGTTTAGATACCTCGTCCTTGATGAAAGCATGTTGGACCTCGGACTAGGGCCTCCTCTTCTGCTTGACCGGATGGAATTTTGGGTCCAGTCTTAGCTTGTGAGTGGTTATCTCCCATGGGATCCCTTTCATATCAAGATGGGACCAAGCGAAACGATCTATGTTAGCTATAAGAAATTGAATGAGTTTTTTCCTGAGCTTGGGATCTAACCTTGTGCCCAGGTATACCTTCCAATCGGGTAGATGCTTGATCAATATGATATGTTCCAGCTCTTCGACCGTTGATTTAGTAGTGTCGGAGTCATCGGGGACTATAAAAGAAGTAATCATCATCTTCGTCAGTCCCCTGCTTATCCGGTTAGGTCATGGCCGGTATCAGTGATTGCTATTTGGCCTCTTGCTTTGCACCCGAACTTGGTTCCTTTGACATTGTGAGTGTTGATATCGAAATCACTTCTTCGACTACACACATCTCTTTTGAGGCCGGTTTTTCTCCGTAGATTGTCTTAATCCCTCCTGTCATTGGGAACTTTAACACTTGGTGAAGAGTCGAGGGCACTTCTCTCATGTTATGGATCCATGGCCTCCCAAATAGGACATTGTACCTCATGTCTCCTTCGATCACATAAAACTTGGCCTCCTGGATGGTCCCGGCGACATGGACTAGTAATGTTATCTCTCCCTTAGTGGTTTCATATGCCATGTTGATTCCGATCAGAACTCGTACTGCAGGACCGATTTGATCTTGTAGACCGAGTTGTTCTACGACTCTAGACCGGATGATGTTGGTCGAGCTACCTGGATCAATTAACACATGCTTAACTCGGGATTTATTTATGAGTACAGATACTATCAATGCATCGTTCTGAGGTTGCACGATCTCTTTTGCGTCCTCATCGTTGAAAGCCAAGGTTCCTTCTGTTATGTAATCTCGAGTTTGTTTTCCCTTGTGATGGGTACTTTGGTGAGCTTCAATATCGGCCCTTGAGGTTCATCGATTCCACTGATGAACATGTTAACGACGTGTTGAGGTTCTTCTCGTTCGGTATGTTTATTAGAATCCCTATTTCTGAAATAATTCTTGGTTCGGTTTAGAAATTCTTGAAGGTGGCCGTTGTTGAACAATCGGGCCACTTCCTCTCTCAATTATCGGCAATCCTCTGTCATGTGGCCATGAGTGCCACGATAATTGCATATCATGTTAGGATCCCTTTGGGATGAATCAAATTGCAAAGGTCGAGTCCATTTGGTATCTTTGATATGTCGGATAGTTGATACGATGGCAACAACATCAACATTAAAGTTGTATTCCGATAACCTTGGTGCTTGTTTAGGCTCGATAGGCTTGTCGAAGCTGTTCTTGCTCATGAGTCCTCGAGTGCTCTGACCTCGATCATTTCTCCTTTTATTCGCATAGAACTTCGCCCGGACACACTGCTTCTTTGATCTCCATTATACAACTGGTACCAATCTCTATTTGACCTCGGTTCACGGTCGATATCTCTCTTGATTATGTTTACGGGTATGACAGGTAAACGGACCCGGAAGGAGCCCCAAGTTGATCATCTTCGACTCTGATTTTTGATTGATATCGGTTATGCACATTGGCCCAAGTAACAGCCGAATATTCTATCAAATTCTGCTTCAACTATTTTGAAGCCACCGAGCTTCGAACATTGAGTCCTTGGGTGAAAGCTCTAATGGCCTAATCATCAGTGATCGGTGGCAGGTCCTTCCATTCCATTTAAAACCGGGACACGGACTCTTTGAGCATTTCATTATCCTTCTATTTTACTTTGAAAAGGTCTGACTTCCTGGTCTCGACCTTGATAGCCCCGGTGTGTGACTTCATGAAAGAGTTTGCAAGCATAGCAAATGAGTCAATATAATTAGGTGGTAAATTGTGATACCATATCATAGTGGTGACGTCCAAATCCACTACTAAAAAGTAAATGGACACGGTCACATGCAATATAATTTACCCAACTATCAGTCGGGGTCGAATCCCGCAGATAATATTATGTAGGCGATTAGGCGTGTAAGAGAATTATAACTTATTATGCGAAGCCAAACACTTAAAATATGATTGTGAAAATATTATAACTAAATGCAAAAATATAAACTAACCTAGAAAGCAAGTAAAATGATCAATGGCTACAAGCATGGAGCATAGGGAATTACACTCAAGTAACGATCCAATGTATTTCATGATTTTACAAATATGAGCCAGTTTGTGTTAAGTAGCCTCGGGTAATAATTCTATATTAGCTTCTTCCAAAGACTAATAAGACTTCCTAATTGAATTATCCCTAATACAATTAAGAGATTAAATACACCCGTATATGACTACAAGTAGTTCAGTCTTATCCCTAGGTAGAATCTATAAAGTGAGGGTTAATATCCTGAAGTTCTTGTTAATTAATCTTTCCCAACCCCAAATTATCTTTCCCAAAATTAATTCAAAGTAAATGGACGAGTCTTAGGGTTAGATAATCCCTTTGGAAACATTAAAGAACAATAATAATTAAAGAAATAATAACTCACTTCATAATAACTAAAGATCGTTCAATACATAAGTACAACAAGATATTCAATCCATACTTCAAATATGAATATTCCCATAAATAAGATTCAAGTGTTGGAAAAAATACTACACACATAGATATACAATACAGATCAAGGAAATGAAGAAATGAACATAAAATGGGTAAGAAATTCTCAACCAAAAGCTTCAAATCTTCAAGACTCAAGTGTGTGTGCAAGAACCTATCTCTAAAACTTGTATTCTCTAGTCAAGGCTGCCAAAGATATGCCAAAGATCTTTTTACAATTGAGCTAGGTCGGGTATTAAATGGCTTGGGGGTCAAAAACGTGAAATTTCATTTCTGCCCAGAATTCGCCCAAAAAATGAGCTATGCAATCGCATACACATATCCACGTTTGCGGATAATAACTTTTGCAAAGCTACGTGATTGCGTACACAGATCCGCATTCGCATAGCATAGTTGACCATCCACTGACCAGTCGTTCTTCTTCGCGTTCACATAACTCCAATCGCGTTCGTAGAGCATCAGTCTACTGAACTTGCGAGATCGCATGGCTTTCTCCGCGATCGCATAGAGTATTCACTGGCAGCAGTTAAATTTTCTCATTTTAACACGTTTGACTTGGTTTCTTCCGTTTCTTCTCTAAATCACTTGATACCTGAAATATGCCAGTAAACCTCAATAAATGCCTTAGTTTCTCAAAAAAAACCATACAAAAGCCTAAGTATCAAGAAGAGATAAGTTGGTAAAATATCAAATTATCAAACCCCCAAACTTAAACTACTGCTTGTCCTCAAGCAATTCAACAACTAAGAACATCATTCAATAAAATCACCAATCAAGCTCAATGGCATACCAAACTTCATTTCAAGTCAAAAAGGTTCAACTTAAGCACAATCTAATTACTTCGGTTGGTACCAACAATTAATCCAAAGCATATGAATCACCAACTTCTCACAAATTTTATTTTAATTCAAGTTCCCAAACACTACATTAATCAAAGTAGTAACCATGTCATGACACTAAAGCTTCACAATTTGCCTCATAATCACAAACAATTTTATTTTGTTCCTTCCTCCCAATTGGAGATTGAATTAAGTTCACAACTCAAAATTTCATGTGCCCTCAAACTTAAGAGATAATCACAACTTATAATTTTCAATCTAAACACAAATGGGATATCAAATGGAAAGAATTAACTCTCTCTCACACAAAGATATTCACATGCACAAAAGTAGTGTCATAGGCTTGCCCTTCATGTAATTCTCCACTAATGTAGACACACTTGGTTCAAAATCAAGTAGGACTTAAAGGATTGTAATGTAGGTTTTGGTTAAGGTAGGGAACAATTTGGATAAGAGTGACTCAAAACTTCCCTAAGCACTACAACTTGCAAGAATTAAAGCACACTTCCTTCAATAATATTTTCCATCATTTCTTCACTTTTCAATCCATACCTAAACTTCCCTTTATTCACAACTCCTTGTTTTTCTTCCTTTGTTTGTTCTTTTTTCTTATTTCTTACTCATCATCATTTTTTTTAAATTTACCTTTCACATTTTAAGAAACTTCCACGTCACAACTATTGCAACCTTCATCCCCAGACTTAGGCTTCTAGGCTATGTTTACATTCTCAAAGTACTTAGGGAGGTAGGATGCCAAAAGATAGATCAATAAATAACGAAGGGTTAAAGCTTGTAACATGGTTGCCAAAGTAAAAGCTCAAAGGCTCAATAATGGTTGACTAGGGAAAATATGCAAGGGTAGGAAATTTAAGGCACAATAACGGTCCAAGGAAGGCGTAACGTCATTTTTCAAACCAAGCTAGTCTAAGATTTCGTCTTGAAGCACATTCCGGACAAGCTCTAGACTACAAATAATGCAAAAGAATTTAGAACAAATCTCACCACATATGGCACATGCAAACTCGATGACATATAAATCCAAAATTCAATTAAAACCAATGAACCCAAAGAAAATCACATATGGCCTAAAAAGACTATTTAATGAATCAAAGAGGCAAAAATAGAACCTAAAGTCACAACAAGGATTATTACTCCAATCATTTTTAATTTTAAAGATCAAGACTTCATATTCCAAAGTTTAAATCATGTTGGTACCAAACATGCCACGTGTTGATTTATGGATAAGATCACACCTAATAACCAATTTATTCACTACTAGCTACTAACTAAAAAAGAAAAAAAATATTTACCCAAAAGTAAAAATAAAAACTAGACAAGACTAATCCCTTAAGAAAGTTGCCACGCCATCCATCATAGGGAAAAGTCACCCGGTTCGACACAAATTATTTTCTTGGAAAAGAACCGCGACATAAAGAAAAACCAAGGATCTTAATTAATAAAAACTAATGCTAACATGATAGAATTAAAATTCAAATTATCACTAATAAACTACAACGTCAACCAATCTATATAAGTTATCTCAATAAATAATCATGCTCCAACTACACCATCACATGTAAATGAGTCACCCACCAACCTAAAGTGTTGCATTGTCCTCAATGCAACTAAACAAAACAAGATAAAATGAAGGAGATGCTCCTTAAAACTGCATCACTCGGAGCTGGAGGTGGTGGTAAATTTGAGCTCCAAGTCCTCACCGTCATCGTCCTCTGATTCATGTGAGCCACAGAATGAACTCAAGTTGTGCAGCATTTGGACAGAAATTTACTTTTCTTCTTCTCATGCTCCTTGAACTTCAATTGCCGCCTCTCCATATTTCCTTGTCTTTGGCTCGTGTCTTCCAACCTGTTTTTGACTGCTTTTTGTTCCTGAACTACATCATCCAAAGATGGCTTTTTACCAGTCCTAGTAGAAGTGCTATCCCCAGGTGGACCAGAAGGAAGGCCAGCTACAAGTTAGCGAATGTGAGCATCGACGCCATAGATTTGACCGGAAAGGTGGAGCATAGTGGGAAGTTCATATGGAAGTGGAACAATGGGGTCATGTAGTCCTGCTGCAGCTGTGGAAGAACCACCGGACCCATCGGCAATCTCAGTAAACTGCCCAAATGAAGGAGATAATACATCAATTCTTCTGTTCTTCTTCCTGCCAGTTGGCCCTTTTCTAAGAAATGGATAAATTGTTGTGCCTGGGTCTTTCTCAGAATCATTCGGGTCCTTTAGAACCCCCAGCATCATAGCACAATTGAGTGATCAACGAGGGAGAGAATAGACTTTTATACCTTCTGTTACATGCTTCCTCAATTTCACTCACTATGTGATGGACCACGTTCACTGGCAAGTCATCCATAATAGTAGAAACCATCAATGCCTTCTCAGACGTCACCTCTGACTCATGTCTAGCCGGCACGATTCTAGAACAAATAATGGACAGCCAAGTATTGGCTTCAGCTGTGAATTCAGCAGAATCAACCCCTTTGTGCACTCTTTCCCAAGTCGGTGTTACCCCGTCATGAAGTTTCTCCACCAACCATTGGCTCTCTCTCTCCCTTGCTCTGGCTTTGTATACCTCATTGTCAGCATTGGGAAGAACATAGTGTGCATTTATTACCTCAGGACCAAAGTTGACCCGCTTTCCCCTTACAAAGGTGTATACTTTTCCTTGGAAATTGGTCTTCAAGGCATTAGCATAGAATTCGCGAACTACAGGCTCGATCCTACTTGGCGGGCGGCTCGGGTTCTGAAGTTGGACTATCGTCGCCTGTTGAGCCTGTAACATTTTGAAGATCACCCGCAAGTTTATTGCATCATCTTCGCCGTTGTGTGTGCTTTGTGTGGCCAATCGAACATCCCTACGGACAGTGTCCTCAAGATCGGTGGGCAAATTTGCGTTGATGGCCACATGCGAGCTAACATAGATTGGATCTGCAGCCAGGACTCCGTCGAGGTTGACGGGGGGCACGCCGTCCCCAGGTTCCACATTGTTGTTTTCGTTATAGTGGACGGACTCATTGTCAACATATAGGGGTGCAGATTGGGAGTTCAACATTTTATCCTAAAATCAGAGATACTTCAAAGAACAAGTGTAAACTAGTGTGTTATGGAAATTTATATTAAATAACTACTATTATCCTTAGCCCCACAGTGGTCATGTTACACCACATATTTTCGTACAAAAAAATACGCCATAAATAAACTAATTAATGAGAACTCGGAAGCGAGATGTTACGTCCTGCATTTTTATACGTTGATGTTTCGTCGTAAGTTAATCGACGTAAGCTAGGGAATGAGGTTATTATGGAATTATAAGTATTATGCTATTTCAAAAAATGAATAAGTAAATTCACGAAGGATAGAGGGCAAGCAAATCGAAGAAAACGAGTTTCGTCAAATTTTGTCAATTTGGGATAAAATACGGTCCGAACTATAATACCTGGTATTTCTGGACTAGTACGGTGTATAAGGTGTGTTAAAAATGAAGTAATATTTTAAGTAATTTGAGATAATTCTTAATTATGTGAATAATTGATTAATGATGGGGATAATTATGATATTAAATTGGATTAAATGTATAAAATTTCTTTTGTGCGGGCTGCCACATGACACTAAAGTAGGCCAAGGTGGCACAAGAGTGAATGATGAGTCATGGCACATATGTGCCTTGCTTACATGTAAATGTCTCTTGAAAATTACATTATTTTGATCTCTTTATTTGGCAATGTAAGAGGAGTCATTTTCTTGGTCTCTAAGTATGCCATATAATTAGAATTGAACCAGAACGTATGCTAAGCTTGGAGCCTCAAATATTTCGTTTAAATTTCATAATACAATGGTAGCGTGAATTACAAATTCTACGGGAGCACGGTACATAATCTTTCTTAAGAATGACATGCGGATTTTTCTCACTTCGATCCATCGACGTGTTTTATCGCAATTAACGTGCGTTAGAAGGATTGTCAAGAGAATTGGCTCAGGTATGTTAAGTCTATCCCTTCTTTCTTTTAGCATGATCTATACGACACAAACGAAACGAGCAAATGCGCAATTTCCATAAATGACTCTATTCATAGAAATGCTAGAGATACTTATGTTCTTGATTCACCATGTGTCATATTATTCTATCATCTGTTCATGGGGCTCAGAAAAATATGTAAGTTGAAAATTTTTACTTCATGATATTATTCAGAGGCATAATGGTCTTATGACGTACCGAGAGATTTTATTAACTTATTTTCATGTGCATTTCATGCATTACATATGCACATTGACCCATGACTATATGGGGTTATATACGCGTATATATATATATATATGGGAAAGGTTATGGCGTTATATACGCACCACCACCTGATCAGCTGGTATACGTTGATAATTTTGCACACAGTGGCCGAGATTATATGATGGGATTCCCTCAGAGGCTTGATGATGTTACGAACACATATACACATGCATGGTATGACATTTGTACGCATATGCATGACACTATAAAAAATGAAATGATTCACATAGCTATGCCAATGTACATGTCGAGTCTTTTACTCCATGTTTCTCTCATGTCTATTATTTACTAATTTTCATTTCTTATATACTCGGTACATTATTTGTACCGACGTCCCTTTTGTCTAGGGACGCTGTGTTTCACGCCCGCAGGTCCCGATAGACAGATCGAGAGCCCTCCAAGTAGGTTATCAGCTCAGCGGAAGATGTTAGGTGCGCTCCATTTGCTTCGTAGTTTCTCATTTGGTTAGTATGATTTAGAAGTGTATTATTTTATGGCGGGACTCTGTCCCGACCTTTATGAAAATTATGTATTTTTAGAGTCTTGTAGACATATGTCATGTACGTAAAAGATTGTATGGCTTTGTCGGTCTATGTTTAGTATACGAGTGGATATTTGGTCTTATAGAACTGTATGTCTTATGTATAAGTTGGTATCTCACGTTATATTCTACTTATCTCACGGCAGCCTTCCAGTCCAGTTATCTACGATAGCATGATACGTTATGTTGGTACTCGGTTGAGTAAGGTACCGGGTGCCCGTCGCGGCCCATCGGTTTGGGTCGTGACAGGGCGCCAAACTGTTTACCCACAAAATTGGATAACAATTGAATTTGTAATTGATTTTAAGGATACATGGATTAAATTGACACAAAGCGATAAGTTAAATTGTAATTAAAAATAAAGTATGATAAAGTAAACTCAAACCACATGAATGAATAGTAACAGCCTGGGGGGAGAGCCACCCTTTAGTGGAATGCACTTCGGTCAGTTTCAAGATACAATTGAAATAGAACTTAAAGAGAAAATAACAGTATACTGCTTCTGAATGAATGTTACCATGTCTTTTACAAATAATCATATCACTTTTATATAGTAGGGAAATCCTACTTTAGGTACAATTCTATAAAACATAAAAATCCCAAGATTTGCTAATTAGCCGGTTTCTCATTGATACGTGCTAAGATCATTGCCGTGATACCCGACCGGTTACGAATATTTCGGTCTGGCAATGTTGCCTCGAGCTCATTTGGGGTCAAGGTAGATTTCGGGGTCATGGACTCGATGTTCTCGGGGCATTCTGACCTCGTATCCTAGTTCGATGGAATCCGAGTTCGATCTTCAACCCTTCACATTTCAATCTCGATCTGTGATGCAATAGACGAGACCGATTTCAACTGTATACAAATAAAGTATCAGTTATACAAGAATTAAGAAAGACTTTCAAACGGGGGATAAATAATACTGCCATATCTTATAACATAATTTTTTTAGTACCTCACATCTAATGACCCCACAATGCACAATTAGGGGGTGACATATGGGTTGTTTGAGTTGTATTTGGGCTGGTAAAGATGGTCTGACTCATTAAATAAGTCATAGTCCAACCCTCCCCAAAATTCACTTGGGTTAAAATGACGAGGAATTTTCGTAATAGTATAGAGTCTAGTCATTATAATTGGCCGAATTACTATTCGTAGCTACTGTTCAATTGTTACTAGCTTGTATCACGTGTATTCAAACGGCAAGGAATACAACCTGTGTCAAATTCTTTTGCGCGACGAATACAACATGTATCAACTGTAACCACGGTGCAATATAAGGGCGTATACAAAGGATACAACATGTATCGACTATATATATAGGTGTATACAAAGGATACAACATGTATAGACTGTATTTGTTCGCGCAATGAATGTGCATACAACTAAGGCGAAATATAGAAATACAGAAAAATAAAATGTTCTTGTTGAGAGTCAAACTCAAGACCTTTGATTACTAAGCAGGCGCTTTAACCAATTGAGCTACGAGAGCTTGTTGTTCTCTTCTTTCGGTTCAAAATAATTAATCTAGTGTTTCATGAATTTGCTATAAAATTGAATAGCTACAAATGGTAAATTTGCTGAAAGTATAGCTACAAATAGTAAATATAGCCTATATATTTGATATGTCGCGTAATTTTTCCTAAAATGACCTAGGTCAAGATGGACTAAACAATGGGTTATAACTCTATGAGCCAAGTGGACCCAAATCTTGGTATAATTTTCAACTTTTAAATAAGCATATACAAAATATTCTCACATATATAACAATAATTTTTTTTTATTATTTTTTTTAGTAAATATCATTCTTGAATGGTTTACGATGATGAAATTTTGTTCTTTTTTTTCTTGTTGCTTCTTGTCTTATGTTTTGGAATAAATATCAATTCAAGCGTGATGATTTATTTCTTCAATATATTTAGTACTTTATTTGGTAGTTCTTTATATTATAATATTAGTAAAAATCAAAATAAAAAAAATAGAAATCTTAGAACGTCCCAGGCACCTACTAACTCCAACCCCACTATACCCCCGAACCCCTACCCCGCTCTAAGTAGAAATATAATTTAGAGTACTTCTTTTCATGTTGTAAGAGGTTTTTTTTATGTCAACAAAATAAGTACTTTATTTTCATGATAGAGAAAGTATTTTCTTTTTCATAAAACGAATACTTTCTTTTCATGTTGTAGAATAAGTGTTTCCTTTTCTTTTAACAAAAAGAATATTTTCTTTTCATGTCTTAGAAAGAGTACTTTTGTTTTGTTTCAACAAGAAAAAGGGTATTTTCATTGCAACTAAGAAACTCAAATTTCAACGTTGTTCTTGCATGAAATAGTCAAGCAACAAATTAATTCCTTTGAGTTTGTGAATTTCTAAAAGAATAATCGAATTCATGAAGAAAATAGAGTCCTAAAAAAGTTGGGTATTTGGGGTGGGGGGAGGAGGAGCACAGGAAACATAGGGATTTGGGTGAAGGGGGGTTGAGAGCAGCATACAAAATATTTTCTTGTAAAAAAATTTCTACTCACCAACCAAACATGAAAAAATAAATCATAAAATCACTCATTTTCCTTCATACCAAACACACCTTCATAAGCTTTAAAGGTTAATTGCCAGGGTCAGTTTGGGCTGAAATCATGGGCTGATTTGGGCTACTGAAAATAAATGAGTTCAATTGGGTTGTTCCCAAACTTAACCCATCATTAAAGTAGTTCATACCCAACCCATTAAAACTTGGGCGGGTTAAGCGGATCAAATGGGTTTGGGTCACTTTTGCCACTTCTATCAGCAAAATAGACTAAATTTAATCAGCATGAAATTAATGTACTCCAACTGGTCAATTGCAAGTCATACCCTTGAAACTGAGCACTTTCCGAGCCTCAAGAACTCGAGAGAATCAAAGTTAGGTCTCACTTCAGCAACACATTCTGCCGACTAACTAAGAAAAGATAGGAACATATTCTCAGAATGAGATCCTGAAATATAAATGTTAGCCTAAAACTTTCACCTTGTTTTCGAAGCAAACAGTCAAGTAAATTGTATTAGCCACAGACATTAAAATTCAAAAATATGGGGGCTGAAACAGCAACCAACCTCTTACTCTCAGTTTAGCCTTTCAAATTTCCTTAGATGACCAGATAATTTATTATTGGAGTTAGCAGCAAAACTTCAGCGTACAAATTGTATTAGCTCCCAAAAGTCAGGAAGATTCTACTTAAGTGACAAATACTTAATAAACTGCATTGCTGACAGCTGCTGTTTGAACTCCTGAACATCAGCCCCTAGAATAGTTTTCAGCAGATCAGCCTGCATTAATACCATGCAAAATTATATCGTTGATATCAGTCGGAAAGTTAAAAGAAGCGTGATAGACGACAACCAAGGATCAAAAAAGCTGCAGTTATGGTACATGAAACAAATAAGAAAGGTCAATATTATATTGAGATAATTGCTTTCAATCAAATTCTTCAAACCTAATAAGGTAAGAAGCTCCTGATAGCATATTCTTCAAATGGTCCCTCGTTGCCAACAGTTAGTAAAATCATTTTGCTTTCTTAAAAAGGTAGTTGATCGCATTCACGTGCTAATACATCTCCTTCAAGATGGATGCCAAAACAAAAGGTAAAGTGCACCAATAATTCTATAAGAAAGCTACCAAAAATTCACAAAAAAGCATCTATCTGACTATTTCCAAGGTAAGTAATCTCGCCTTGAAGTTATACAACAAAATGGAGACTCATAAAGTATCGACCCTACGCATTTAAACTTTGATATGCTGACTTCAAAGAAATACAGTCTTATTCTAGGATATGTTATAGATGGTCATTTTTATTTATTTTTTGATTGTTAAGATGGTCTTTTTTATTTGATTTCCCTATTTTAATTTATGTTCTTACTAAAGAGAACCTAATACTGTATCAGCAACAAAATACAATTAGACAACACGAAATAGGCAAGTCCAGGGTCACAAGTTTGTGAGACAATATGATGAATTTAGAAGCCGAAAACTACAAGCCCCTTATTACAGAGTCAAAATGGTGCCTTAATAAAGAGGTGCAAGGGCAGGCTTTTATCCCCCCACCCCCACCCCCAATTGGAGATAACATGAGACTATGCATGTTTCTTGGTTTAAACTTGTTGGATGAGCCAAAATATTTTACGAACAACCAAAAAAACCAACAATAACAACATACCCAGTAAATGCTACAAGTGGGGTCTGGGAACAAGCAAAAGAACCAACAATAAGATAGTGTTGGGTTACAACATAAAAATGAACAGAGTAGATATTACTTATCTAGGCCTGCAAGACATTAAGAAAATCTAGCACTTTATCCACTTCATATGCATTTCCAATTTACACCACAAAGCTAAAAGATAAATCACTTATACTTCAGGCAATGGGTAGCTTGAGCTTTGCCTTCAAAGCATCTAGACTCCTTCCCTTCCACGATTATCAGTCACACCAGCTAGGATTATGTATCATGTCTCTTAGCTCCTTTACTTATCCCTTTTGATGCCCAACTCCACGGCAGACCTTGGTGTTCCCATTTAATACCCAAACCGCATAGAAAGCAATATGGCAGTGTATAAATAGATGGTTTGTATCTTCAACATCATCGTCACATGTATATTACTGCAGACTAGGTACCTCTTTTTTGCATATTCTGATGTGGAAAGGAGGCCCACTAGCTGCTACCCATCGTTTCCAAAATCTCCTTCTGTTGTCATGTAGAATTTGGTGACTGTAGAATGTCACTCATGACTTAACTGTAAACAAACCATTCTGTTCCCCATACCAGATTATGGAATCATTCCCTCAGTTAGGACAGTCAGGTAGTTCCGGTGGCAAGGCCGCTCCACTTTTTTTGAGAAGGGAAAGAAAAAAACTATTCCTTAGTTAGCCCTGTGCAATAAACAGTTTCTTCAGCAATTGAATCATTCTCTCCACTTGCCAGCCATTACAAGCAATGACTCTATTAGAGAAAGCAGGAGTCCCATCCTAGCACAGACTTGCATTGAGCTTTAGTGGTCTTAGTATTTCTGGCAAAGTAGATGTGGGAACTAATCTTTCAGTTTAAATTGTTGCAACCAAGCATCATGCCAAAACTTGAAGTATTCTGTCAACTCCCATTTTAAACTGAATATATGTAGCTTCCACACTGCAATTGCATAAGAAGTTGAAACTTCCTTAAAAGTTAGCACAACAAGGCAGCTGTTGCATATGTACACTTCATTTATTGGAATACAAGCTAATTTTGGCTAATTTTATATGTAATCCACTAATCCTAGCCTAAAATATTTCGAAGACCAAAAGTAGTAATCCTCGTATGTTTCAATTGGGTGCCCTCTGCATCACAAAGAATAAGGGTGTTATCCACATATGTGAGATATGTCTACTGAGTACTCTTCTCCTATTCCAATACTAAAACCCCTTATCCAACTCTTTTGCATGGCTATTTTAACATCTTGCAAGACTCTCCAGTACAATTGTAAAAGATCAGAAATGTAATACAAGCTTTTCCAAGAACTTCTTAAAACCCCTATCAATAAACTTTTTATTCTTGAGGTGAGATACTATATAACTCAAAAATAATGAAAGAAAGGGGGGACAATGGGTCCCCTTACTTTCATCCACTTCCTGAAAAGAATCTGCCGGATAGCTATTAATGATAACAGAAAACAAGACCGGGAAGGTACAAAAATGAATCCACTTTAACCATTTCTCTCCATACTCACTTCTTTCAGCAAATGGAATAAAATCCTCCAATTATATGACCACCTTCAACTCTTAAGCCCTACACCTCTTGCGAATCAAGATACTATAGCAGGCAGTAAAGCTTCCCACTGGACTTATGGGACTCCTTCAACTCCTAAGCCTTACATCTCTTGTGACTCAAGATACTATAGCAGAATTGAAACCTTCTCAAAACTTTCAAGTTTCGACGTAATAGTGATTTATAGCATTTAGCAAGTCTGTATTAATCATTCTCCAATACCTTTAGTAGAAAGCCATCTAACCATGGGCTTCTTCACCATATGGTTACATCTCTTGCGAATCAAGATACCATTAGCATGCACTAAAGGTTCCCGCTAGATTTATGAGACTAAAGTCCATCAACTTTTAAGCCTTGCATCTCTTGCAAATAAAGATACTACATGTTACGAATGAAAATGACCAAAAGATCAAGCCAGAGGGTATATTTGGAAGTTTAGCAAATTACATTTGGGATACTAGTTAGAAGGAGCATGTGCACCGTGTAAAGACGCCTATATATACTAGAGGAAATATTATATTAGGGTTATGCAAGAACTTTGCCTTTCTTTTCTTAGTTTTTTACTTAGATCAAATGAGGAAATCCCCCTCTTATTTTCCTTTTATTTCTGAGTTTTATTGCAATAAAGGATATGAACTCCTCTATCAGTGTCTGTAATAAAATTCTCCAATTCAATAAAATCCCCCTCTATTAAATTTTCTGTACTCGAAAATAACCTTTTTCCCCAAGGTTTGCGTAGAGCATCATCAATTTAGGAATTAGAACATACTCTGCCGCCTCAAGAGAAAGTTATGTGGCCATAGCATCATTCCAGTTCATTCTTTTCACTGCTCCACTGTTTGCTTCCATGTAAAGGACATCACCAACAATTGTTGTTGACTCCATTATCAAATCCATCTTGGCAGCATGCCTGAAGGCCCTGCTAAGAGCAATTTGATAATATCTGATAAGCAAATAAGGAACGACAATAACAATGTTGTCAATATATGGTTTTTGCTCCCCAAAACCAGGAGCTTCGAGTGCATGAATGTGCCATGCTTCTCTCAGTTTGTTCACAACCAGATTGGCTAGAGCTTCCCCCACTATGTTATTATCTCTTCCTTCCTTTAACATGACAGACTCCTTTGTTAAAGGCAAACCCGTTGCATTAAGCTCCCAATATGCGTGCGGTCCTTTGTTAAATGACAGACTCCTCTGTTAAACTAGTCAAATTCATGAATTGCAATTAAAGGACTAAGGTCTTAAAGCTGTCCTACTCTTGTATGGCTGTGGTAACAATCCAAATGAAATCTTGGGCTGAAGCTTCAGTTCCCAAAGCAAGGTCTCGGTTCACTTGATCTACTATCCCGTCAAACAAGTTTGTATAAATGAACTCCACCAACGCATCTTGTGTAATAGTTGCCTGCTCCATATGTAAACTAATAGCAACGTTATCCATGCCAGCTGGAATTTGACGTGTTGATAAAGATAGTATGAGCTCACTTACACTACAACCAATCAAGCTAGCAGCACTTAAAACAGCTTCAGTTTGCAGAAGTGCAATATGGCTTGCATTGTCAATAACTTGCGATAAAAAGAGTTCAACTGCTAAAATTTCTGCTTTCTCTATTTCAACCTTTAGCCAGTTGCGATAAATTGCAGCCCATAAATTGAACTCACTCCAGTTCAGGAACTCCTTTAAATACTCCGAGAACTCATGATTTATAATGGAAACCGAATCATCTGAAAATTATTTCAATGCGCCGCGAGTAAACTAAGCAAAGAATGAACTCCAAGCTAAGTTGCTCGGACTCGGGTGCGGTTATCCGCTGCGAGGACGGATCCGAGTATCGGATTCGGCAAAATCTAAATTTTAAGATTCGGGGGGTGCGGATCCGGATATGGATAGATGCGGGGATTCGGCTAATAGAAAATAGAGCTATAAAAATATTGTAAATTTTGAGAGATATTCTGTGAAAAACTGTTTTTCATGAATATTGTAGAATTTAATCTTTCATTCTCCAAGATGGACATATTCTTTCGTTCTCCTAAATCTGTTTTATTTTTTATTTTGAGAAATCAAAATCTCAATTTTTCTCCCAAATTTGTGATGGACTCTGGTCAAAGTGTCCGAAGTCAGTTGACCGTATCTATCCCACTCCCGTCCCCATCTCGTATCGGGACGGGGACGGCACCAAAATCGAAGAGTTCGCGCAACTTAGACTCCAAGGGCATTGCGTCCACACAATATTTAGCGACATTGGCTCCATTGTTGTTCAAGACAAGTTCAGATCCTTTTTTGATGAAGTAAGTTGTTTCATTAAATGCATCAAGGAGATGCCATCAGAATACAAAGAGAGAGTCCATGGCTAACTCTACAAGACAAAAACCTATGATTCTTGAGTTAGCCAGGATCAAGCAAAAAAAAATGGGTTGTAAAGCCATGCTAACAGTGAGGCCTTAAGCCATGCTAAGGCTGCTAATAAAATCTACAAAGGAAATTTCATCATTTACAGGGGCAAAAGTGTTCCAACTAAATAAGTTCACTAGGCACTTAGACTTCAAAAGACTGGTGGGAGTTGAGATGCCTTCAAAACGTCTGGTGTTTCTTTCTGTCCATATACTCCAGCATATACAGGCTGGAATCATTTGCCAGATACTTTTGATGGATCTCTCAACTTTCCAGGAGCACCAGCTTTCAAAAGCTTCCTTCAAATCCCTTGGTCCCAGCTAAGTCCCAGCACTGCTAGATACATGTTCCAGATATCAGTTGCTACTGGGCAATGGAGAAAAAGATGATTAATTGTCTCAGAGTTGCTGCGACACATGTAACATCTATTGACCAATTGGATGCTCTTTTTGCATAGGTTGTCTTGAGTCAAAGTTGCATTCCTGAGAGCCAACCATGTAAAGCATATAACTTTGGTGGGTAGTTTTGGTCTCCAGATGATCTTCCATGGCCAGTTGTCTATCATTCCATTAGGTACACACAGACTATTGTAGCCTGCCTTCACAGTGAATGTTCCTTTACTGGAGTTTCCCCACCTTAGCCTGTCGCTCGATTGAGGGTCTGTGGGAGAGCCTTCAATTGTTCTGAAGAGATCAAAGAGTTCCTCTAGTTCCCAATCCTGGAGATTCCTTCTGAAAAGTGGTTCCCATAGGTTCCCTGCTCTATACTGTGCAATTGTTGAATCCTGATCTACTGCTATCTGAAAAAGACCTGCATGAGTATCTTTTAGTGGTTGGGGAAGGACCCACCTGTCTTTCCAGAATTTAACCAATTTGCCATCCCCAACTTTAAAGGATACTTCCTGAAAAAAGTCATGTTTAAGGCCATTTATATACTTCCAAGGCCCAACTCCATGTGGGGCTCTAGTTTGTTTGGTGCTCCAGTTATCTAATCTCCCATACTTTCTTCCAAACACTTGAATTTTCTTGTGCATACCTCCACCACCATTTCAACAGTAGGCTCTTGTTGTGTTTTTGCAGATCCCTAACACCTAAGCCACCGAGGTTTTTAGGCATGAGTACTTTAGACCATTTGACCAAATGAAATTTGTGAGTTTCACTATTACCCTCCCATAGGAATGTTCTTCTTACTTTGTCTATGTGCTTTCTGATTCTGCTTGGCATAGGGAATAGGGACATGATGTAAGTAGGAATACTATCTAGTACACTATTTATCTATATTAATCTACCCCCGTTGATAGATATTGCATCTTCCAGGAGGCCAATCTATTCTCAACCTTTTCAATGACACCATTCCACACCTCAATAGATCTGTGGTTTGCACCTAAGGGGAGCCCTAGGTATGTTGTTGGAAAGGAGCCAATGTCACAACCCATAATCCCAGCCAATTCCTCTAGGTTAGTCACTTCGTTCACAGAGTAAATCACACTTTTTGCCATGTTTATGTGCATCCCAGAGATAGCTTCAAAGATCAGAAGGGTTAAGTTAAGGAACTGAATTTGAAGTGTTTCTGCCCCACAGAATATAAGTGTGTCATCTGCGTACAACAGGTTTGAAACTGAGACTGATGTATCAGTGTTGCTGCCCACCTTGAACCCTTCTATCCACTGCATTTGTTTTGCCTTGTCCAACATTCTGCTCAAACCTTCCATGGCCAAGATGAAAAGAAAAGGAGACAAAGGGTCTCCTTGCCTTATTCCTTTCTGAGGAGAAAAGAAACCCACTGGTGATCAGGATGGAGTATTTGACAGTGGTCATGCCAAATTTGATCTATTTGATCCATCTGTCCCCAAACCCCATCTCTTTCATCATGTTCAGAAGATAGGACCAATTGAGTTTGTCAAAGGCTTTCTCTATGTCAAGCTTGCAAAGAATGCCTGGTAATCCTCTTTTTAACCTCTCATCCAGAAGTTCATTTGCTACAAGAGAGGCATCAATGATTTGTCTAACCTTTAGGAATGCATTCTGTTCCTCAGAAACCAACTTCCCTATTACTGTCTTCATCCTTTCTGCGAACAGTTTTGCAATTATCTTGTACACACTCCCTATGAGACTTATTGGTCTGAAGTCTCTGAGTTCAATGGCACCTTTCTTTTTAGGAATCAGAGAGATACAAGAAGCATTACATGATCTGACCATATAGCAGTGATGATGGAAGTGATTAAGAGCCCCCATAAGGTCTGCTTTGACTAACTCCCAAGATTGTTAGAAGAAAGCCATTGTGAAACCATCAGGGTCTGGACTTTTGTCTGGAGCACAGGAGTTAATTGCTGCCTTCACTTCTTCCTCTTCAAAGGTTCTTTCCAGCCTTGCCTTGTCTTTTCCTCTTCTGTAAGTATAGCCATGTTATCAAACTTAGCTTTGGGTCTCCATGTTTCATTTTCAGTGAAAAGATCTTGATAGAAGTTCAGAATTTCAGCCTTAATCTCCTCACTATCTTCACTTATGTCCTCCCCAATCTTCAGCTTGTCTATACAATTGGTTCTTCTATGAGAACTTGTCATTTTCCGGAAGAATTTGGTGTTCCTATCTCCTTCCTTGAGCCATAAACACCTGGACTTTTGCCTCCAGGAGATCTCTTCTGCCTTTGCCATTTGTTGCAACTCCAGTTTCAGTTGCATTGTCTTTTCCTTCTCTTCCCGTGTCATCAGTCTTCCTTCTGTTGTTGCTTCTAGGAGAGATAGGTCTTCTAGGATCTTTGTTTTCCTTGCTTCCAACTGCCCAAAGGACTCCTTATTCCATCTTGTTATGTCCTTTTTCAGGTATCTGTGTTTCTGCATTAGGATGTAATCCGGGCTGCCATCAACTGAGTAACCAAGCCACCATTCCTTAATTTTATCCAAAAACCCATCGACCTGTAGCCACATGTTTTCAAACTTGAAATACGAGGTATTGGCTGCCCAGTCTCCACATTCCAGTAGCAGTGGTCTATGGTCAGAAACCACTCTAGGCAGGGCAAATTGTTTGATTGCTCTGAAACTGTCACTCCATTCTGCTCAGATCCTACCAGTAATGATAATGCAATTGCACCATCAAATTCTGTAGCACCCACAATTCCTAAGATTCTTGTCATTTGCATGTTCCCCGTGGAGCGCAATCATTGTACGGATCACAGTCACACCATCATCCTAGGCCAAAGTTCGTGGAATAGCTCCAAACACTAGTGCAACAGCCCATATTATGAAAAGCAGCTCTTAGACGCTTGTAATACGTCACTACCTTACGCACGTCTAAAGCAGTAGCAGAATTGGGAAAGATTATTTTCAATTGGTCTTGTGTGGTTTTCTCAGTATAGCGCAGTTGGTTCCTCGTGCAAACATTCCTTCCCGACAAGGACAAAGGTAGAAGATCCAAGTGTAGCAGCAGGGAGTAGCATCTGTCGCGCGAACGATTCAGCTCAGCACTTCCATATTGTGTCATAACATAGATGGCCTGATCCGTCGCACCAAACAGTGTGCTGATATGTCTTTCACATTCACAAGTAAAGCGTGCAAGTTCATTTTGCCCAGCATCAAACAAATTGCATAAGTGGACATTGGAATCATGTTGGGACCACAATATATATTCAAAAAGACCCTTCAAAATTTGGTGCACAATGAGTGCTTAAGGTCATGACATCTTCAATGTGATGTACAATTCTAATTGAACTTTACATAAAGAATTACAATTCTGAAAAAGGAATATATTTAATATGCTCCCAATTGACCTTAAATACCCTTCCGGTGCCTTCAAGCTAACGCATGCTAACATTCAAGATTGCTGCAGCATATGCCACAACTCAGAAACGACGGTCCTCATAATTGGGGAGAGGCAAGTTGATGCAACTATGAGGTGCAAGTAGTAATGTTCTCGCAGTAAAAAGGAGCGCAACCTTCACTCCGGAGCAGCAACACCTATTCGACATTTTATCAAACTTGCATGGAGTTTCATGGCTCATCAAAAGTTTTTGCACCACGCTCTTTAGAAACTCCAACTCCTCATGTGGTCATCCATCAACCCACAAAGTCGTCCAAGGAGAAACCTACATGAGCTAAAAAAACATGGGCCTATTCAATGTTCAAACCACTCTCATAAAGTATCAAAGTCATTGTAGGGTAATGACCATATTCCCCAATCGCAATGATAAGTCTCATGTTGTTAAGGCCTTATAGCAAATATCTTCTCTGCAAGAGCCACCACGCCGTTTGCACCAGACTCTGTTGTTGCTATCTCACCATTCGTAATAAATGGGAGATCTCATCAAGGACCAACATCATAAACCCTTGTTGCACGATTTCTTAAACCTTCAACATCTTCGTATTCCATATTTAGGATAGAAAATTCATACCTAGTGGGTGGAACAGATTTCTGAGCCAAGACTCAGAACATTATGCGGTGCTCTGCAACAATCTCATCAACAACCTCTAGGACCTAGGTAGTCAAAGTAATGCAGAAACGAATCAGTAGTTGCATTTTGATGTAGCAACCTAGGTGTTAGCTTTGGAAACTTTCATCCAACACTAGGTGTTGCTCTGATAGTGGAACCGTACATCTCATCAGTGAACATCTTGGAGTCGTTGCTCAAAATCTTGCAGTAGCTCCTTCAATTTTCCAGCTTCTAAATCAGATACAACCTCAATGGGAGTGACAAGCACATCTGATTGCTCATCACAAGGCTGAAGCGAGGGTGAGTGGAGATATTCGCTCAGATCAGCACAGGTGCATTCCAATTCCAGTGAAGAGTACCTCAACCTGACGATTTGCCCGAGCATACAAGCATGATTTGCATGCAGCGCCATCATTAGATCTAACATGGTGGTGATTCAAGTGTCAAACATGGTAGAAGACTAGAAGGGTAGAGAGGCGTGGAATAGGAACAACGAGAACAGCAACGCAATGAAGGGGGAATGTATTGAAATGGAGAAATGTAATTACAACTGATAGAGGTGTTCATCTCCTTTCTTGCAACAAAACTCAGAAATAAAGGGGAAACAAAGAAGGGAGGGAGGTTCCAGATTTACTCTAAGTACGAAACTAAGGAAAGAAAGACAATGTTCTTGCATTTTTCCTCTTATATATATAGGCATCTTCACATAGTACATGTGTTCCTTCTTACCACGGTCCCCAAATATAATTTTCTAAGTTTCCAAGTATGCTCACCGCCTTGGTCTTTTGGTAAATATCATTCATAATGCCATAGCAGAATTGAAACCTTTCTCAAAACAAATCTAATGAAGCCCATAGTAAATCCATCTATATTTTGGTATATAGCATTTAACAAGTCTATATTAATTATTTTTCAACGCCTTTAACAAAAACCCATAGTAAATCCATCTAACCATGGGCTTTGTCACCATTATGGCTCCTGTTGACCTCCTCCTTTTCTTCAGTATTAGGACATCATCCATGAATAGGTGAGGAGTACATGTTGCTTTTTTCTGTGGATCAAGTCTTGAAACATGCAACAGACCATAACAATCATTCTTTGATGTGGCATCGTTCCGCGTGACAGTGTGTGGAGTCTAGACTCCCCTTATGGACCAAGTGATTGGAAAAATAAGATGATTAAGAAAAAACACATGTGCCGTTCAGTCCTCTTACAAAAAAAAGCAGGGGAAAGACCTCTAGCAACCCAAAGTAGGGTAGGGAGAGGGGCCTTTAGTATTCTAACAACTAAAAATGATAAACAGTGGAACACTCATCATTTACTGAGACCAACTATATAGCATCCATGTCAAGTATTATGTTGTCTCCGTCGCTAATCCAATCCCATGGACTGCCAAGGTATCTCATCCTTTTCGCTCCCCATGCTTTTGCACTTCAGCATGGGAAAGGACCAAGAGAGCTGCCCTCATGGGAAGCAGCAAAACCGCAATAAAGACGGAGAATTTTGTTCAAGTAGAAGAAGCCAAACAAAGTTGTTTGTAAAACTGTTATCACTCGAAAAAGCATAATAATGCATGTATAAGCCTCTGGTTGGCTTTTGGCATTCAACTTAACAATTTGGCCAGGTTATAGAACCCAGATTTAAAAGGAAGAGAATAGATAATTTTAAGTGCAGTCCTCTCAGAATCTATTCTTGGAAATAGTTAGAGCACTACATCCTACTTTAGATTAGATACAAGTAGGGAAACGTCCTATATTCACTAGGGTTCGTTTGGTTAATGCTATAGGAGTAATTAATCCCAACATAAAATCTAAAAAATCATAACATTGTACAATTCCAAAACAGGGAAAAGAATATACACTCACCAGAGCAGCAGTAATCTTCACATGCCAGCTTCTTTGGGCGTCTTGGCGACAATAGAGAGAGCGTGCAACCCAGATTGGAGCTCATCCGACAAGAGTTCGTACACCATACGGTGTCGTTTAACGAGATTCTGTCCATCAAATTTGCTGGAGACAATCTTGACATTGAAATGGGTCTCGTTAGGGCCGCTTTCCTTTACGGCGGCATGACCCGCATGCTGGTAAGAAACGTCTTCCACTTCAATTAAGGTGGCCTCAAATGCCGATTGTAGCCTCGTCTTCATCCTACTCGCCCTCGATAGCAGCCCTCGTGAAGCCATCGCCAATACTTTTCGGATTCAACAATTATTGATGCCAAAGAAGCATAATGTTGGTGTAATAAACCTTTCAAGGTTAAAAAAAAATGTCAAATTTGTCTCTCTGTTATTGAAAAGGTTTAAATTTGTCTCTCCATTAATGTCATCCGAGGTGGGAATTACCTATAACTCAATTATATCTTTTCTTTTTTTGGTTTTAGTCAAATTTATCCTCAAAATTTTATCTTTTCGTTTCTTATCCTTTTCCTTTCTTTTTTTTTTTTTTTGATTTGTAAAACTAGAATTGTCCATGGCTAGTAACTAAGGGGTCATTTGGTAAGGTGTATAAGAATAGTGCGGAATAAGGTGTATTCGTAATGCATGAGTTAGTAATGCAAGCATTAGTTATGTAAATATTATTTCTTATCTACTGTTTGGTGTGTTGTATTAAAATTATAATGTATTGCATAATTTTTAAGACAAATAGTCGCTTACAAAAATGTCCTCCATATTCTCTAGCTTTAAGGGACTTTAAGGACAATTTTGTCTTAAACCATGCTAATGCATGCATTTAAGCCTTGGTATTGCTAATGCCATGGTTTTCTAGGATAATGCCAAGTATGAAACTAATACAAGTATTAGTTATACACAAGTTGAAAAAATATACTAAACAAGGTATTAGTATTGCATAGAGTTAATGCTTGTATTATTTTTTTTAATACCTCCTACCAAACTACCCTAAATGTATTAAAAGGTATTGTATTTACAATAGTTGTCTTTCTATGCCCAATGTATATGGGTAAAACCGAGGCTACTGAGCACCCCAATTTTTCGGTGGGGTAAACGAAGCAAGGGCACAACTACATGGAATCAGAATCGAAGACAAGAACCTCTCGTGCAGAGGCCTAAACGAAGCGCCTACCACTGGAGCCATCGAGACCACACCCCCTGGATACGGTTCAAGTTCCAAGACCTCAAAATAGCATTATCAAACGGTTGCACACGACTAACGAAGGGCTGTGATATTTGTGCTCAACCGAATATCACGGCACGTATCTCGGCCCGTACCAGCAGCAGATCATTGATTAACGAAAGAGATATTTTTTACCTTTCTTAGAATTGTACTAGGGATGAAACTCTCCTACTATATAAAGGAGATGATTTTTATTCAATGGATACACTATAACATGTATATCAAGGTAATATACACTTGTTTTCTCTCCTTCTACAGTTATTCAAATTTCTTATTTTTGCTCATAGTTATTCATAAGCATTTGGCTTCGAATTGAGGGCAGAACGGTTATTAAGCTCAAATGCGAGCTCGGATTTGACATCACTACTGGTTTGATTATTTATTCTGTCTTCAATTCATTTATTTAACGTAATTGATCACTTGTATCAAATTAGTCCACATATCTTTAAATCTGCGTATAAATTCAATTGTTATCCATTTTTAAGGGTAAATAGCTTGGTGCCCACCGTGGGGCTAAGGATAATAGTGGTAGTTTGATACAAATCTCCATAACACACTCTATTTTACTCTTGTTCTTTAAGGTCACAATTTCAGGTTTGCTTTAAAATGTTAAATTCTCAATCAGCTCACATAAAACTTTGAAGATAGGTATGGTCATCATGGCGAAAACAACAATCGGGCGCCTAAAATGAGGTGCCCCCTGCTGATCCCAATGGAGGTCCGATCGTAGACCCAGTCGATGCTAACTCACATGTGGCCATCGACGCCAACTTTCCTATCGACCCCGAAAACAGAGTTCGCAGAGGAGCCCGACCAACGGCCCAGGGAGAATCCGAAGGTGAAGGCGACGGGGTCGGTCTACGACTAATCTTCGAAATGCTACAAACTTAGTAGGTGGCGATAGCACAGCTGCAAAACCAAAATTGTCCCCCGGCAGAGTTGAGCATGAACCGCCCCAGGAAAACACCCAAAGAAATGAACGGGTCACTGAAAGGCCATGCGTGTCGGCCCTGAAGTAATGAAAATGCTAGAAGCACTAACAAAACGAGTGGAATCTAGTGGGGGGAAAATCGAGGCAGATGAAAAGAAGGTAGATTCATACAATTCTCGAGTTGATCAAATCCCGGGAGCACCTCCGATATTGAAAGGCCCGGACTCCATTCCAAAATATAATGTAACCACGGATCCAAATGATCATGTGACCTCTTACACATGTGCCATCAAAGGTAACAACTTGGAAGACGACGAAATCGAGTCGGTGTTATTAAAGAAGTTTGGGGAGACTCTGTCAAAGGGAGTGATGATATGGTACCACAAGTTGCTCTCGAATTCCATTAATTCGTTCGCTATGCTAGCAGATGCTTTTGTAAAAGCTCATGCCAGGGCCATCAAGGTCGAGACCAGAAAACCAGACCTTTATAAAGTTAAGCAAAGGGAGTTCGTGTCAAGGTTTCAAATGGAACAGATGGACCTACCTCCGGTTGCGGACAATTGGGGCGTTTAGACATTCACTCAAGGACTTAACCCCCGAAGCTCCTTGGCTTCGCAACTGCTGAAAAAAAACTTGGTAGAATACCCGGCAATAACTTGGGCCGACGTCCACAACAGGTACCAATCAAAAATCAGAGTCGAAGATGACCAACTCGGAGCCCCTTCCAGGCCCGTTTATCCCATTATAACCGAAGACATGCCTAAGAGAGTCTTCAATCATGAATTAATGTCGGTCCGAGATTGGTATCAACCATACAACGCAAATCTAAGGGGAAACAAGTTGGGGCACAACTCTACGAGCAACAAAAAGAGAAGGGATCGAGAGCCCAGCTGAGGCTTGATGAGCAAAAATGGTTTCGACAGGCCGCTCGGGGGAAGGGAAGCTCCGAGATTATCAAACTATAACTTCAACGTCAGTGCAGCCAGTATAGTATCTGCCATCGGGCGCATAAAAGAGACCAAGTGACCTCGACCTTTGCAGTCGGATCCTACCTAGAGGGACCTAACTTGATATGCAAGTATCATGGCACTCATGGCCATAAGACCGAGGACTGCATACAATTAAGAGAAGAAGGGGCCCGATTATTCAATAACGGGCATCTTCGGGAATTTCTGAGCGATCGAGACAAAAATCACTTCAGGAACAAGGAATCTAACAAACAGCCCGAAAAAGAAGAACCCAGCACGTCATCAACATGATCGTTGGAGGGGTCGATGCCCCCTAGGGACCAATGATAATGTAAGGCCCCATGCAATTTTTTCTAGAAATCGGGGTTTCGTGTTGTCGGGGTAGGCGTAGGTGTTAATGATAGTAGAAATTTTTTGCGGCCCGTTATGCGACCACATAACCATTTCGCGGGCCGCAATTTGTTCACATGGCAAGCCTTAGAATTTTGCTGAGGGAGGCTTTGCGGTGCATGCGACCACATAATAGGTCTGTGGGACGCATAACGGCCGTAAAGTGATGCAGGCCAGCCCAATTCTGGAGGCCTTTTTTCGCAGCCATTTCGCGGACCGCAAAAACATTATGCGGTCGTATATGCGACCGCAGATCCTGTCTCGGGGCTTCATTTTTGGGTTTTTATAACCCGACCCCTCTTCGTTAAATAGATGTCATGGTCCATTAGCAAAAATCTGATACTTTTAGAGTGAAAAAGAGTGTTTAGAGTGGGGGAGTGGCCTTCAACTAATTATCCATAAATATTGAAGATTAACAAGGAAAGTCTCTTATCCTAGAGGTAAGAATCTATACCCTAGCCCTTACTTTCGAAAATTAATTAAAATGGGTAATTAGCAAGACAATTCTTATGTATGGGAGTTGTTTATCTTGCATGCATGTGTTATCAAAGGGTGTAGGAAGATTGTGAGCTAAAAATAGTAAAGAATGGGTTGTGGGATGATGGAATCTTCCATAAAAGGACCTTAAAACCTTAATGCACACCTAGTATTTGATAATATGCTCAAATGAGCTAGAATCATGATCATCTTCCTAATTTTGGTTCAACTTGTTATTTTTCTAAAGTAGATTGAAGTTGCTAAGAATTCCGGAACATTTTAGAGTTTGAGGAAGCTCAATTGAGGTATGTTAGCTAAACCCCCTTTCTTAGAATTGAATTCCACGGCGTTCATGCAAGTTATATAATACCCGAGTTGATCATTATGAAATTGGTTATCCCAAGTAATCTTGAGTTGAAGGATATATGTTCAATATGTGTTTCAAATGCTTTTATTCATTCTATGTTATCTTTTGAGGATATATTCAGAGTGTGGGGTGTGTGTTATAAATGTTACGACTGTCGAGCCCCCTTTTTCCTTCTCCTTTCGGATCGGTCAGGGTTCTTGACATTATTGGGACAACTCGCTTCCTTTTGGGAAAGGGGTATACAAGGAATTGAAGAGTCTCCACATAACGAATTAAGGTGCGTTAGGGCACCTACTAAGGGTCATTTACAAACACGGATTTGGATAACCAGGGATTGGGTAAGGGCTTGAAATTACTCTAAGGGGAAGGTGTTAGGCACCCCTCAAAGTCCATAATTGTGGTTCCCAGCCAAAAAACTTTGTGAATTTAGGCAAGTAGCAAATAAGTAATTAAAGCTTAAACAAGCAAAGGGTTTTGAGAAGATTTGTAGTCAGAGCACACGTGTGCAAAAGATTTTGAAAAGATTAAAGTCTAAGTATGTATATAAGGTTTTTGAAAGGTTTATATTCTAAGCACATATGCGTAATAAAATTTAAAGTCTAAGCTTATATATAAAGGATAGGGGGAGTCCTAGGTTATTTATCCTATAGGATCACATCGGTACAATGACCGGTAATCACTCCTCAGAAGAGGAGCTACACGTGGCATTAGCGCACCGGTCATCATATTCATGTCTACCCTCCCCCCTAGCGGTTATTTAAGCAAATTTTATTTAATGACCTCTATTGCATGCTGTTACTCGTCCCTTCTTAATGGTCCCGGAGGAATTTAGGACCTCTACCTATAGGCAGTTCTAAACATACCCATAAGGTTCAAAGGAGACAATACTAAGGCGACAAGCAAGAACACATAGGACTTTAGCAAGTAAAAGCAGGAAAGAGCAACTAAGAGGCTCAAGTTTACCTCCGCAGATAATGCATGTAAACATCACGACTCAGACACAAATAAGGGCAGTATTATTAATTAGGATCCTAGGACATGATGTCTAGGTAAGTATCAAGACATAAGAGATATGCAGTTTTATTTCATGAACTCAGAAGCATGTCCTAATCAGTTTGTCTACTGGTTTTAAGCTTGTTAAGCATTAAGCAGTAAACACAAAGCAACAGTTTTTAGTTTTATAAGAATTGGTTACCTAAGGCTTGCCTAGGCATGGGATAGTGCACAATTGTTACCGAAATTATTGAAACAATGTGGGAATTATTTTACCTAAAGAATGCTTTTCTAAGTGTTAAGAGATACATGAGTATTGCAAATTATTTTTTTTAAACCGGGTGAGACTGTTTTGTATCCTTTTTCATGCATCAGTAGTTTAACTAGGTGTGACTGAGCGAATACAAAGTCCTAAAAACATGGTATCTAATGTGTACATACAGAATGCAAAATTCCCTAAGCAGGATTTCTAAGTGCACACATGATTTCAGGATATGCAAAGTCCTAGAGCAGGATTTCTAGATGCACAATGCAAAGTTCCTAAAGCATGATTTCTGAATGCACAAAGGTTACATCATTGTTAGACATGATTTTTAAAGATGTGTAAAGTGACAGTTTATATTAATGATTGCCATTTATCCTAGAGACATGATTTTTAAGTGATAATAATAGTGCCTAAATGAGATGCTGAAAACAGTAGACATAAAACCTAGGAGCATGATATCTAATGCATGATACGTATTGATCATATACATGGATTTCTAGTGCGCATACAAAAATGTAAACCTAAAAGCATGGTTTCTACCCTTGATGTAGATAACCTATATAGCTACCCTCCCATTTTCACTATCCATCCCCAATATTCGTTTACAATAAATTATTACAAATCAGTATTGAATGAATTACATAAGTAGATAAGAAAAATAAGAAGTTACACTATAGGGAGCCTGCAAATAGGCCCAGATTTCCAGAGTTTCCAATGGCAGATGGTTTCATAGCCTTTCTTAATATCCGGGTGTGCCAGAGTTCCCTAAGGACCTCAAAGGATCCCGGGCAATGCTCGCACCCAGATTTCACAACCATACTTGAGTAAGTGCAGTGTGGAAGAGCCAGCTTTAATGCATCAGAGTTCAGAGGGATCTCATAGGGATCCCTAAGCAGTCACACATTAGAGGGGCAGAACTTAAGGATCTAAGAATAACGTGAGAGTGCTTGACATAGTTTTGAAAGATGTGAGTAGGAAAACAGTTTGAAAAAGAGACTTGTTTGAAATATTTTGTAAAAAAAACAACACAATTATGTAGTAGAACAGTTTTGAAAAGAGAGTAGAGTAATAAGCAACAGGCCAGACATAGCACCCAAAACAAGTTCATACACAACCAAAGAACATAGAACCAAGGCAGGTTCAGCAACACCAAACATGGTTAATGGGGGATTGGGACACAAAGGGCACATAGGTAAACACATAGTTACGGGAACACTTAAGTACAGAACCCGCAAATTGCTAGGGGGTTAAGGGATTAGGTATATAGCATAAACTTCAGGATTACACAGAACTAAATAACATAAGGTACAATTATTTTGCCACAGAAAAGTTCATGCCAGTAACCAGAGAAACATAAGTAACGCAGACTCATATCGAGGTATACTAGAAGGGGGATAACATTTCATAAACATGCTGAGTCTAATAGAGGGGAGTACATAACATGCTAAGTGAACAATAGTGCAACCTGGTCAAGTATAAACTTCACAGCAAAACCATAAGTAAAAACATACTAGAAATAGGATGAATTGAAGTAGCAAAATAAACATATTATTTTGGGACTTAAACTGAAATCAGGACGTACCAGTATGGAAGAGAGAAAATACAGAGTGAAGAACCAAAGAGTATAGTAATCAACCTTGGCTTACAGCCGACTGATTTAGAACAATATGCAAGTAACTAGAGCAGAGAGTTTTGATTATGAGAGAGTTTTTTGAACAATGTGTTCATGTTTTTGTTAATGAGAGAACATGTGTATATACAGTTTGAAACCAGGTAGAAATTAGGTGTCCGTAGTCAAGAAATAATCAGGGAATCAGAATCAATCAACACAAAATTAGTTTAAGTGCTTCCTCTAATTGAGGGGTTAAATTTCAAACGGTAATAGACATGTAATCAATAAGGAAAGATACCATATGAGGCTGAATATGACACACAAACAAATAATTTTAGCATAGTAAAAGTATGAGACAGGTGATCAATAAGGAATGATACCATATGAGGTTGAATATGACACATAAGGAAATAGTTTCAGCATAGTAAAAGTATAAGACATGTAATAGAGGCTAAGTTCAGAATATTCCAATTAAGGAAAGACTTGGGAATCAATTTAACAGCCTGGTCGACTATAGAATAAGGTAAGGAAATATCTTAAGGGTTAAAATCAGTAGAGAATATCACAAAAAATCAGTGAAGGATCCATCACAGAGATTCAAAGATTCAAAATAGCAAATAGTACTGATTTAGGAGAAATTAACACAAACTTATAAGAACAAGCGGAATAAACACACATTAGGCAAAAATCAGAAACCCTAATCACACAAAATTAGGGATTCACATAGAACATAGTAAATGATTAAAGGACTTAGCAGAATAAACATGGTATAATCGACAGAACAAAGAGTCACAAACCGTAATGATCATAGTAGCAAGAATCTCGTAGAAAATAGTAACAATTAGAGGGATTAATAGAACAAGCACAATATAAGAGGAAGAAAAAAAGAATCAGAAGGCCTAATGAGAAAAAAATAGGGTAAAATCATAGAAACTTATAAAGTTCATGAGAAACAATCACCTATATCGATTAGGCAAACATATTATCAAAGAAAGACTTAAAAACCCAGGATCAGGACTAAGAACTTTAGGTTTCTTAAGCATAATAACTCAAAAAAAAGAGGAAACTTAAATAAATGTTTAAACGCAGTGAAAATCATAAGATAATACTAAAATCAGAAAGGAAAAGCCACTTTAAAACGGGGTCGAGAAACCCTAGTTTGAAAACGAAGAGCCGTTTTAGGAAAAATCAGAAAATCGTTAAGGAAAACAACAAATAACTCAGAATATACCCGGATCTATTATAGATCTTACGAAATCAAGACTAATAGTTAGGGTTTCAGAGAGATAACCCAAAGAGAAAGAGAATCGGCTTAAAAACCAAAGATTCTAGCAGGAGGTGACAAGATCTTACTCGGACAGGCCAAGATCGGCCTGAGAATGACATGAAAACCATGGGGTGAGTGGAACCGCCTTATGGTTCCTTTGAGGACCTCAAGGCAGCAGTAACCTGGCATAGGAAGGAGCCATGGGGGCTAGGACGGTGGTGAGTGTTGATACCCAATTTTTCCTCAAACTATTTTAAATTTTGCATATATACCTTCAAAATCACTTTTATAATGACTAACATTTTTCTATGAATTTCTCATATTTTTATCAATTTATTTTTCCCATTTATATGATATTTCTTATTCAATACTTATACATAAATCGTATTATAAATAATTTCAAAATATTTTCCAACTCAACATCTTGTTTTTAATCCTATTTAATTCTACTAGGATTTGGTTATTTCCAAAAATTAGCCAGCATTGGCACTATTTAGCTAATTTTAGCAATTTTGCAATTATAGCACAAGTATATGTTTATATCGTTTATAAAATATGTAATTGATCATTTTTATATTTTTGCGCTAGTTAATCGTCTCAATTTCATTTATTTGGTCTTAATTTTTAGTTTACGCAGTTATTAGCTATTGTAATTAATTATTCTATTTAAACTGGGTATTTAACATTTGGCCTATTTCCTATATAAAACTTAGCCAATTTTTAACCCCCAACCCCACTTGATTTATTAACCCAATTAAGCCATCCCAACCTTATAACTCTACCTGGCCTAACCCCCTAATTAATCTGAGTCGTTGATCAAATTAGATCAACGACCCAGATTCTATTTTCCTAAAATAATTCTAACCAAACCCCCCTTCCCGTCTCATTCTTTCGGGATCGTTCATCTCTCTATCTCTCGTCTCTCTCTCTCTAGTCTCTAGAGACTTCTGTCTCTTTGTCTCTGATGGAACTCCACTGCCTTCCTTTGGCCATCTCCGGCCACCATCCTTTCGACCACGAGCCTCCATGAGCCTCCTTCATCTAGCTCGTCGTATCTCTGAAGCCCTCGAGGGCCTGGGCCATGCTGACTTGCACCTGGGGCTCCTGCTTTGGTTGTTCTTGGCCTCTCCGGTGGGGTTTGGACACAGCCACACCATATCCACTATAATCTTTGAGTTTTACGGTAGGTTTTCCGGTTAACTTCGATTTTCTTTGAAACCCTAATTTTTGCCTAAACCTCTCAGATCTATGGTATTTTTAACGATTCAAGCATGTTTCTTTACGTTTTGCATTGTTCTTGACTCAAACTCTAAGAATCGTTAGCTTGTTTTACAGTTTCGCCTCCCTTCTTAAAACTAGGGTTTCTCATAACTTTTTCAAGCATGTTTAAAACTGAGTTTCTCTTTGCATTTAAGTCGATTCTTTGCATATCATAACTGATTCTATGATTTTACTAGCTTTTATCTCGTTTATGTTAACAACCCTAATTTTCCTAGATTTCTTCGTTTGATTCTGTGTATTAGCATGACTCTGCTTGTTTCTTGTTTGAGTTGTCGTGATTATCTGCCTCGAATATGTTTACTGAGTTTTCCTAGCCTAACGTGTATCACTTCTATGTGCTTATACCCATCGTGATTGTTCAGACTTGCATCCGTCTATCAATACTTGTTTAACCTGCACGTTTACTGTGTCTGATTATGCTTGTCTATTTATATGATGAATATAGAGTTGTGACTCTGTTTTTGATTGATTCTGGATTCCATACTTTGGGGTTTGATTGATAAACCTTCCTTTATTTCTACCTCTCCTATTCAAATAATTGATTCACTTCACTCGTCTGATGTGATACTTTATTTTTACTGGCTATTTCCTTAATCGGAATGTTTTGAATTTAGCCCTAATCGTTTTACCATGTCCTTAATGAACTGTGATTCCTTACTTATTTAGTCGTGTACTGACTTTATTTACCTTATATGTTATTGGTTTTACCATTTGAGTTTTGAAATCCCTTAACTTAAGGGAACTGTGTCTTGATTTCTTGACTGATTGATTCCGAGTTCTTTGATTACCATGTCACTGTGATTCTTACCTTACTTGCTACTCGTTTCTCAACTATAAAAGCTCTAGCTTTTCAATAACAAAAGAACGGATTTTTTTTTGTTCAAAAGCTCTCCTTCTCACACTCAAACTCTCTCTTCTGTTACTTTGGTATCACTTGCTTTTGTCTATTGTTAGCCGGCTACAAGCCAAGGCTAACCATTGTGCTCTTTCTCTTGTTCTTTCATTCTGCTTGCTTCCTTTTCACTGGTATGCCCTATTTTAGATTCAAAGCTTCATCAACAATATGATCCTCTACTTGTTTCAGTTCTTACTATTCATAGTCTGCTTCTATTTGTGCTTCTTTTGTGAAATATGTAACTAGAATACATCATCAGCATGCTACTATTTTCCCTGTCATGTGTGTATTTTAGCGTAACTTATAAGCTGTCTCTTGGTTGTGCTATACCCCAATCCTATATCCCTCTTCTGTGTGGATCTTTGTGTTTGGTTTATGGATATGTCAGTGCAAACAATCTCTGAACATGTCTAAACCATTCCTATACCCCTACTGGGTTGTTTACAGTTATATGTTCTACATGTCCCCACTCCCACTGATATCTGCTTGTGGTGTTTGAACATGTTGTGATTCTGTGTGTGCATTTTTAATGTTGGTTTGGACTGTTACTTATCATTTTCTTTTCAAAAATGTTTTGGTTTATGAAAATGATTCAAATAAATCTCTTTCAAAACTCTTCTTTTCAAATTCACCTCTAGCACTTCACCTTATTCCTAGATACTTAAGTTCCACCCCCTCAGTGTGAGCATTGTTTAGGGAACCTCTTTGAGTTCCCTCTGAACTTTGACACATTGAGGCTGGTATTTCCACACTTCACTTTCTCAAGTCTTGGCAACTATGTTAGGGTGTGAGCATTGCCCGGGAACCTACGAGGACCTTAGGGAACTTTGACGCACCCAGACCATGAAAGGAAGTGAGATTCGTAAGGATTGAGGATTGGAAGATATGGGCCTAAGTGAAGGCTCCCTATAGAAGTAGCTTCATTTTTTCCTTCTTTCAATTATGTAATTCATTACTCTTGGTCTGTAATAACGTGTAAATGAATACTCGGGGCTGGATAGTGAAGATGGGATGAGATTATGCATGTCTAGTATAGTTATGGGTAGAGATAATGCCTATAGGGTTTACTTTACATCTGTGTGCAATAGAAATCCTGCTTAGGACATATCCACCATGCATTAGAAATCATGTTCTTAGGTATATTTATGTTTTCATCTCATCACATGCACACTCACTTAGAAATCATGCTAAAAATACTCATAAAAGGCTGTTATAATCGCTTCCCACTTAGAGATCCTGTTCGTAATTAAATAACTAGATGAAATGGTTGTTAATAATAATATTACTTTTGCATATTCATGCCTCACATCTAGAAATCCTAGTTTAGGTTCATAATAACAAGTACTTATCAAAACTTGCATTAGATATCATGTGACTTTAGGAATTTGTTTTCAGCATATATTCAGACTCTTGTGTTAACTGTACTGCAAAGAACGCCTAGAAATCATGCGCTAGGTTCAATAATTTAGTGAAACCATACCCCTGTACCATCTGTGTAATAAGTAACCTCGTTTAAAAATAGATTTCAATGATTGAAAACATTTTTATGAATTTAAACCCAAACTGGTTTCATACTCGACATCCTGCTTGCATTCTCAGATACCATGCCTATAAGATCTGCATTTTCTCATCATATGTCTATTAAAATCAATGTCTGGGATCTGCATTCCACCTATGTCTTAAAATAGTAATCAACATATATTCAGACGCCTAGGCAAGCCTTAGGATCAATATTTGATAAAATCTGATTAACCGTCTTTTATACACTGCATGTCACTACAAATGGTTTTAAAATTAATCATGCACTCTTTTCTGGAACTCACTAAATCCTCTATTTTCTACTGTCTCTATACTTAGAATTCCTGTTTTGCCTACAAACTACTGGGATTTAAAGTCATTTACTCCTTTCCTTTTTTAAAACTCATCAAAACCTGTTGTTTACTACTGTTGTTTTTCACATATGAAATTCCTGCTTTAGGTTCTGAACCTGAGACTTTAGTTGTGTTTGAGACGTGCTATTTACATGTTTTATTTGTGGAGGGATATATGATCCCTATAACTATTTACGTGTACCCCATATGTGCAAGTCCTAATTGTTTCTCTACTTGTCGCTTAGAGTTTATCCTTTAAACCTGAGGGTCAGCCTAGTACTCCCCTTATAGGATTAGTAGTACTAAACACCCTCCAGGACTTATAGAACGGGACGGGTAAACAACACGCAATAAGCTTCGTGACCAACACACGCGTTTTAAATACCTTAGCGGGGTGGGGAAGGGTAGAATATGGATATGATGACCGGTGCGCTAATACCACGTGTAGCCCCTCTTCGAGGAGTGACATACCGGGTATTGCATTGATGTGATCCATATTGCTTTAAAACCTAGGACCTTTTCATTCAAATGATTTTACTTTGCTATTCTTTAAATTTCTTTTAATAATTTCAGTATTTACTTGAAATCCCCTCTTACGTGACCCTTGCTTGTCATTTGTTTACCGTCCAAATTCACAAAATTACTTGGCTGGGACCCATAGTTGAGGATCTTGAGGGGTGTCTAACACCTTCCCCTTAGGATAACTTCAAGCCCTTACCCAATCTCTGGTAATGCAAACTAATTTATGAGTTAATTATTTTAGGTACCCTAACGCACCATAAAATCGTTAGGTGGCGACTCTTCCTTAAACCTTTTCCTTTAAGGAGTTGTCCAGAATGTCATGAAACCCGATCTTCGCGTACCTAACCCATGCGAGGAAAAAGGAGGGCGCGACAGCATGGCGACTCTGCTGGGGATTTTCCCTAGGCTTATACCATTACAAATTGTTTCGTGAATTTGGACCTTTAATTTCTGTTTAAATGCTTGCACCTTTCCTATTCCCCGTTATATGCCATTAATTGTTTAATTTTCCCAAGTATTTATTTTACCTGAACAAAACTACATGTCTTCATGTTTTCTTTGTAACTGCTTTCAATTATAACTGTTGTATTTACTTTCTTTACCGCTTTCCTCAACGTGAAAATACATGCCTATTTGTTTAAATACTATTTATTCATGCTCCGCATTCAGATTCCACTCGTGCCAAACAAAAATCCTATAGCAACGCTTACAATGAGTGATTGCGCTATTCCATTATTACTACCCCCTAAATTCGAAAAGGCATATTGCGGTAAAACTAGTCGAGCAGCGGTGCAGTCGACAGTTCCGTGCCTTCCCCCTTGAGTTGTCCGCTCAAGGGTACCAGTCTAAAACCCCATAGAAACCTTACTCCATTGTAATGTTGCATGCATCATGGTCAAACCTAGTCAGGCTAATGTGTCGTCCGCACAATAGCCTTTAATATAGCCTTGTCCAAAGTCCATTGGGTTTCCCTGGAACCCAAAACGGACACCCTCACGCTCTGTGCATTTATTTGGAGAACTAAATGCTCATGCTAATTATTGATGCTAAATAGTCGAGTCTGGTGGGGGTAAGGGCCTAACCCTCTTTGTTTTGCAGAAATGAGGCACGAAGTCCCCAGATTCGGCATGGTCACCAATATCCACCCCAAATTGCTAAACTGGTAAAGTTCATCAAGAGGATCAAGGACTGCAAAAAGGCCAAAGGAGCCGAAGGAGGATATTTAGCCAGGACATACTTATTGCTGGGGCTTCGCGAGTTGGGAAAGCTGATCGAAAGGAGCAGGAACGCCGAATCTGGGGAAGGTCCTTCTGGGACCAAGTAGATAGGGGTGTCTTTTATTTTGTCTCCTTTGATGTAATAAGGCCATTGGCCATTAGTGACTTTTATTTTTCGCATATTTAGAGTCATATTTATCATCAATAAAATGAGGCATTTATCATTCCAAGTTCTCCAAATTAATTTGTCGCTAGGCCTACCTCGGGCACAAAGAGGTTCCCCAACTTAGGATGCGTTTTACATTTTCGCATTACGTGTTTAAATTACCGCAATATTCTTTATAATCCTCACTGACTTCGTTATCCTTTTGTTTTTCCTTTATTTTTTATTCCCCTCCCCAAAGGTTAGTTCGTGCATTCTGGAATCATCAATCTATCACATAAGATCCAAGGGCCCTCCTCCTACTCCTCTCAGAGGCATAAACAAAGGCAAAAGTAAGATGGAAGAGTCCAGTGGCACCAGACAAGAGAATAGGGTTGATCGGGTAGAGGCCACTGACGGCCGGGGTATTCAAGTTTTGCATGAGAACATGTCACCACTGGAACAAAAGCTGCTAAAATTTCAAGAAGAACTTGATCAAGTTCGGAATCTGGCCAATCTGTCTTTTTCCCTCAACGTCCCTGACGTCACCCCTACACTTCCATAGAATATCCCAAAACAACCAAATCACCCTGCACCTCATCGTCACGACACTCCCCCAAAGAACCAAACTCTCCCAGCACAGTGCAACACTTGCCACAACACTCCACCTCCACCCCCGGGACCTCAGACTCACACAAAAGATCATCTCCTTGCCTACAACAATCCCATCTACGTGGAGACTGTGACTCACTCCACCCCATCTGTCACACATACATCTGAGTCTGATGAGAAAGACCTGCTTATCAAGAATCTGGCTGAGGAACTTAGGAAGCTGACTAGCCGAGTCAAGGGTGTTGAAAGAGTCAAGGGGATCGAAGGTCTGAACTATGAAGACCTCTGCATACAGCCTGATGTCGAACTGCACGAGGGGTACAAACCTCCAAAGTTCGAGATGTTCGACGGTACTGGTGATCCAAGGGTCCACCTGAGGACCTACTGTGACAAATTGGTTGGCGTAGGAAAAGACGAAAGGATCCGCATGAAGCTATTTATGAGGAGTTTGAAGGGAGATGCGCTATCTTGGTATATCAGCCAAGACCCCAAGAAGTGGTCCAACTGGGTAGGTATGACAACATAGAGAACTCACCAGATGTGTTCTATATCCAGAACTTGAGGAAGAAACCCACAAAAACCTTTCGCGAGTATGCTACTCGTTGGAGGTCGGAAGCTGCCAAAGTCAGGCCTGCCTTAGAGGAAGAACAGATGAACAAATTCTTTGTTCGGGCTTAGGACCCGCAATACTATGAACGACTAATGATGGTTGAGGGTCCAAATTTCTCCGACATTATCAAATTGGGAGAGCGGATTGAAGAAGGTATCAAGAATGGTATGGTTACTAACTTTGAAGCTTTACATGCCACTAATAAAGCTCTGCAGTCCGGTGGTGTGTCCAGAAAGAAGTATGTGGGAGCCGTGATGGTTGCACAAAAAGCCAAATCCCCGCCTAAATACCAGGTTTATCCCGCACCTCCATTCACATATCAACCCGCTCCAAATTACCAAGCAACCTCACCCTCATACCAAACTCCACCACCCACGCACCAAGCTCCACCACCCACATATCAACCCACTTCACCCAAATACTCCCAACCCGCTCCCGTCTACAACACTTATAACTCCCAGCCATCTCACTACCAATCACCCCCTACCCGTCAAAACTTCCCTAGACCTCGCCCTCCAAAATAATACACCGCCATAGCCAAGCCCGTTGACCAGCTGTATGAAAAGCTCAAAGCTGCTGGTTATGTCACACATATCCCTACTGTCACCCTTGAGAACCCTTCTTAGTGGGTTAACCCGAACAAATCCTGTGCATACCATTCTAGCATGAAAGGACACACCATCAATGAATGCCGCTATTTGAAGGATAAGATATAGACCCTTATTGATAACAAGATTATTGTGGCCAAGGAATCCGCTCCGAACGTCCATAACAATCCTTTACTAGACCATAAGGGAGGAGGTATCCATATGATTGAGATAGAAGATAATTGGGATCCCGAGGGGTCAATCGGGTTGATCACAGAAGGCGATGACCCAAAGAAACCTGCAGTTACACTCAACCCGATCATAGTCCAGATCCAACCATCTGAGAATGCTGAGGTGAATATGTCTATCCCACTCGAGTTTGAAGCAGCACCGCCAGCAAAGGCGAAGTCCCCAGTGCCAATTGAGGTTGATTTCATGTCTCCGGAAAATGCACCCGCACCGTTTGAGGTTGTAGTCTTGCCACCCAAGGCACATGTTCCATTCGAAGTGAGGATAGCCGCGCCAATCCCAGTGGCGATGTCAACCACACCACCTTTCTATTCAAATGCTATCCTTGGAATTATATAGCTGAGGCGAGAAGGAAAAGTAAAAGCGGTTCTAAAGAGGCCATCGTAGCACAGTGTATGACAAGAACTGGTAGAGTCTATACCCTTGAGCATCTGGTCGAGTCAAGCAAGCAGGCTGCCAACCGGCCTCCCCTCACTGAGACAGGTTCAAACGATCTTTGGAGGAAAATACAAGCTAAAGAATATTCGGTCATCGACCAACTGAACAAGATACCAGCATAGATATCCATTCTCTTTCTGCTACAGAACTTTGAGACGCACAGAATTACTTTGCTGAAAGTGTTGAGTGAAGCCTATGTACCGAACAACATCACTAGCGGGGAAATGGCCAACATGGTAGGCCAAGTACTGGAAAGCCACAAAATCACTTTTCACGGAGACGAGTTGCCACTTGAGGGAGTGGGACATAACAAGGCTCTGCACATCACCGTGCAATGCGAAGATTATTTCATAACCAGGATTCTTATCGACGGAGGGTCCAGTCTTAACATATGTCCGTTGATAACACTGAACAATTTGGGTAAGGGACTACATGAGATAAAGGAAGGAGCGATCAATGTGAAATCCTTCAACGGTTCTCAAAGGTCTACCATTGGGGAAATCAGTCAATGTCTGCAGATGGGACCGACTTGGTTCGAGGTGGACTTTCGGGTGATAGATGTGCCGGCATCTTACAATTTGTTGTTAGGACGACCCTAGATCCATTCTGCTGGGGCCGTAGCGTCAACACTACATCGGGCAGTAAAATTTGAGTGGAACCACCAAGAGGTTATCATCCATGGCGACGGTAGCAACCCTATTTACAATCGCCAGACTATCCTTGTAATTGATGGAAAGAGAAAACTTGGTGGAGGAACTTATCACCATATTGAGCGGGTCAATGATGTCGACTAGGACAAATGGTGGGATAGCAAGATCGAGAGCATCTTGAATTAGGGAGGATACGAGCCAGGCAAAGGGCTCGGTAAGAACCTCCAAGGGATCACGAAACCCATCAAGCTCAAGAAACATGGTACCACTTTCGGTCTGGGGTATGAGTATACATGGGAAGAATTCAAAAACTGGTCGCCCCCATGGCGCGGTCACTATTACCCCTTGGAGCAGCCAATACCTCATTTGGAGCAGACTTTCCAGCTGGCTGATATCATCTTTGGGTCCGACGAAGAAGAAGCACTGGCGGCGATGAGGGACTTGTTTCTAGACGACGGGGACATGAATTGTTGTGTTGTTCTTGAGGAGGAGGGGGAGGAAGGCCTTCCATACAGGCAGTGAGCAGAGGAGCTCGTCTCAAGAACTGGTCCATCCATACGACCAAAGCCCGCCGAGCCTCGGGGTAGCAAGGCTAATGAACAAGCACTATTTATTGTTTATTAAATGAATTTCTTTCCTTTTCTACATTTTACATTCCTGCAATAAGATCTTCAATGTTCAAAACAATTATTCGCTTTATCAAAGCATTTCCAATTTCCTTATGAATCTCATATTTATTGGCTACTGTTTTCTCCCATTACTTTATCAAATACAACATTACTATTACTTATCTTGATGAACTGATGATTGTGACGTGCAATGAGACAACGCAGCAAACAGACATTGGATTTAGAGGAAGATGATATACCCGACGAGATTGTCAAGGAAATTGAGAACTTCGAGAACAGACCTAAGTCCAACCTGGACGAGACGGAAATTATCAAACTGGGGGATTCAGAGAACGTCAAGGAAACACGGATCAGTATTCATTTGTCGCCGTAAAAAAGAAAGAGTATACAGAGTTTCTAAGGGAATATGAGGACATATTCGCCTGGTCGTATGATGACATGACTGGTCTAAGTACATCTATTGTGGCTCACAAACTGCCAACCAATCCAATGTGTCCACCGGTAAAGCAAAAGCTCAGAAAATTCAAACCCGACATGAGTACCAAGCAGATCAACGCCAAATTTCTCCGGGTAGTTGAGTACCCGACATGGTTAGATAACATTGTACATGTGCCGAAGAAGGACGGGAAGGTCAGAGTCTGTGTGGACTACCGAGATATCAACCGAGCCAGTCCGAAAGACGACTTCCCTTTGCAAAATATACACATTCTGATTGACAACTACACCAAACATGAGTTACAGTCATTCGTAGATTGCTTCGCTGGTTATCATCAAATTTGGATGGACGAAGAAGATGCTGAGAAAACGACGTTCATTACGTCATAGGGAGTATACTGTTACAAGATGATGCCATTCGTCCTGAAGAATACAGGGGCCACCTACATGAGGTCTATGACTACTATATTCCATGACATGATTCACAAAGAGATTGAGGTGTATGTGGACGACATCATTATCAAATCAAAGAAAGTTGTTGATCACATGGAAGATTTGAGGAAGTTCTTCAACAGGTTAAGAAAATACAATCTGAAACTGAACCCTGCAAAGTGTGCATTAGGGGTTCCTGCTGGGAAGTTACTGGGGTTCATTGTAAGCCGTCGGGGAATAGAACTGGATCCATCCAAAGTCAAAGCCATTCAGGAATTGCCACCGCCAAAGAACAAGAGGATGTTATGAGTTTCCTGGGGAGACTTAATTACATCAGCTGATTCATAGCAGAATCTACAGTCATTTGTGAACCGATCTTCAAGATGCTAAAGAAGGATGCCGCAAATAAGTGGACCAAGGATTGTCAAAAGGCTTTTGACAGAATCAAGGAGTATTTGTCAACACCGCCTGTTTTGGTACCGCATGAACCAGGTAGACCTCTGTTACTCTACATTGCGGCACTGTATGAAGCTTTCGATTGCGTTCTTGGGCAACATGACAAAACAGGAAGAAAGGAGCAAGCGATCTACTACGTCAGCAAGAAGTTCACCCCACATGAGGCCCGGTATTCTTTATTGGAGCGCACTTGTTGTGCCTTGACTTGGGTCACCCAGAAGCTAAGGCACCACTTCTGTGCCTACACAACATACCTCATATCAAGGATGGATCCACTAAAGTACATCTTCTAGAAGCCTATGCCCACTGGCAAGCTAGCCAAGTGGCAAATCCTGCTGAGCGAGTTCGACATTATTTACATAACTCAAAAGGTTGTCAAAGGACAGGCACTAGCAGACCATCTTGATGAGAATCCTATGGACGGAGAATACGAACCCCTGAAAACATATTTTCCCGATGAAGAGGTATCATTCGTAGGAGAAGACATTGCAGAATCCTACGACGGTTGGAAGATGTTCTTTGATGGAGCAACAAACTTCAAAGGGGTTGGTATTGGAGCATTCCTAATATCACAAACTGGTCAACATTATCCGGTATCCGCCAAACTCAGATTTCCCTACACCAACAATATGGCTGAATATGAGGCCTGCATCTTAGGGCTCAACATGGCCATCGACATGAACGTCCAGGAGTTGTTAGTGATTGGTGACTCAGACTTACTGGTACACCAGCTACAAGGAGAATGGGCAACCAAGAATTCTAAGATATTGCCATATCTGCATCATGTACAAGAGCTGAGAAAGAGATTCACAAAGGTAGAATTTCGGCATGTCCCTAGAATCCAGAATGAGTTCGCTGATGCTTTGGCTACTCTGTAATCCATGATCCAGCATCCAGATAAGAATTTCATTGATCCTATTCCAGTGAAAATCCACAATCAACCAGCTTACTGTGCCCATGTTGAAGAAGAAGCAGACGGAAATCCTTGGTTTCATGATGCCAAGGAGTACCTGGAAAAAGGAGAATACCCAGAGCTTGCAAATACCACTCAGAAACGCATACTTCGGAGATTATCCAACAATTTCTTTCACAGCGGAGAAATCATGTATAGGAGGACTCCCGATTTGGGGCTATTAAGGTGTGTTGACGCAAAGGAAGCATCAAAATTATTGGAGGAAATTCACGCTGGGTCCTGCGACCTACATATGAACGTGTTTATATTAGCAAAGAAGATACTTCGAGCCGGTTATTTCTGGATACCAATGGAGACGGACTGCATCCAGTATGTCTGAAAGTGCCACCGATGTCAGATACATGGCGATATGATAAAGGTACCTCCGAGTGAGCTTAATGCAACAAGTTCACCATGGCCATTCGTCGCCTGGGGCATGGATGTTATTGGACCAATCGAGCCTGCCACCTCAAACGGACACAGGTTCATTTTGGTTGCCATTGACTATTTCACCAAATGGGTCGAAGCAGCATCCTACAAAATAGTTACTAAGAAAGTCGTGGCCGATTTCGTCCGCGACCGCATTCTTTGTCAGTTCGGAGTTCCAGAATCAGTCATCACCGATAATGGATCTAATCTCAACAGTGATTTGATGAAAGCCATGTGTGAAACATTCAAAATCAAACACAAGAACTCCACAACATACAGACCTCAGATGAATGGAGCCATTGAGGCTGCCAACAAAAACATCAAGAAAATACTGAGGAAAATGATAGAGAAGCATAAGCAATGGCATGAGAAATTATCATTTTCTTTGTTGGGGTATCGCACCACAGTCTGCACGTCAACTGGGGCAACTCCTTAGATGTTGGTTTACGGTATAGAGGCTGTTATTCCTACCGAGGTTGAGATTCCATCTCCGAGAATCATACAAGAAGCTGAGCTCAGCGACGCAGAATGGGTAAAAAGCCGTTATGAATAACTAGACCTCATAGACGGAAAGAGGATGCACGCAGTCTGTCATGGCCAATTATATCAGAACAGGATGACCAGAGCCTTCAACAAGAAAGTCAAACCTAGACGATTCACACCGGGGCAGTTGGTGTTAAAGAAAATCTTTCCGCATCAGGATGAAGCCAAAGGGAAATTTTCTCCCAACTGGTAGGGTCCATACATGGTTCATAGAGTGCTGACAGGAGGAGCACTTATACTCGCAGAAATGGACGGAGAAATTTGGCCAAAACCAATCAACTTAGATGCAGTCAAGCGCTACTATGTGTAACTCTTTATGCTTTCCTCAATGTTGTAAATTGAACTACGTCTGACCTGATTCCCATTTAAGAGGGGATACGTAGGCAGTCCTATGGGTTCGGTCACAATTGAATAAAAATCTCTTTTCCCTCACAAATGGAAACCGGGGCAGAATTTTGAGGAGGGCCCTCAAAGTTCTGAAGCAAGTTCAGCCAATCGCCGCACAAACAACCGCCAGAAGTATTCACCCATCAAATCGGGGCAGAATTTTGAGGAGGACCCTCAAAATTCTGTGGCAGGAAAAGTTGCAATGTCTAGAACCGCGTCAAAGTCGTCGGTTCACCTAAAATATTTTAAATTATATGCTTATATTATATCTTTTCAAAATCATGCATACCTATTTTTGGAACAACTTGTTTAGCAAACGCTACCCCAATAATATATCATGATCAAACGAGCGAGCCAAGTAAAGCCAGCGGGAATGCGAACTGAGCTTTCCCCCCTTTACAAAACTCATGACTTTCCTTTGGATGCAGGCACGAAGACGGAGAAAGCCCTAAACATATTATTATCCTCCGCAGGACGTATATCTCTCAACGACACACTCTCAAACTCGTCGCACATGCCGACGCTTATTATCATCGCAAAATAATGCTTCATTCGCAACAATCGTATCGCCGCAATTCGTCACAAGCTAAGAACTCTTACTGCCATTTTACTCCCTGCATAAGGCTACTATTTTGCCTTCCGAGGTTCTACGCTACCTCCCTTTGCATTTTCATTTCCTGCATTGCATAAGGCTACTGTTCTGCCTTCCGAGGTTCCATGATACCTTCCTCTCTGCATTTTTATTTCCTGCACTGCATAAGGCTATTATTCTGCCTTCCGAGGTTCCACGCTACCTCCCCCTACATTTTACTCCCTGCATAAGGCTACTATTCTGCCTTCCGAGGTTCTACGCTACCTCCCTCTGCATTTCTATTTTCTGCATTGCATAAGGCTACTATTCTGCCTTCCGAGGTTCTACGCTACCTCCCTCTGCATTTCTATTTTCTGCATTGCATAAGGCTACGATTCTGCCTTCTGAGGTTCTACGCTACCTCCCTCTGCATTTCTATTTCCTGCATTGCATAAGGCTACTATTCTACCTTCCGAGGTTCCAAGCTACCTCCCTCTACATTTTTATTTTCTGCATTGCATATGGCTACTGTTTTGCTTTCCGAGGTTCTACGCTACCTCTCCCTACATTTTATCTCCTGCATTGCATAAGGCTACTATTCCGCCTTCCGAGGTTCCATGCTACCTCTCATTTACTTTTCAAAGCAACCACTTTTCATGTCGTTACTTACTTTTGCTTCCTTTCGGGCTAAGCTCTGCCCTTTTCTAAATTTCGCAAGACTAAGCTCCGTCTTGTTAGCATCATGCTACTGCATTTTTCATGGGCTGAAATATCGCCAACCTGTCCAAGGGCATCATCGTTCAGAGGCACCATCTTCATGGCCCGAGAACATCATTTCATGGCCCGAGGATCTCTTTATTCAACTTGCATATCATTATTCAAAGGCATCATGGTTCGGAGGCACCATCCTCATGGCCCGAGAACATCATTTCATAGCCTGCGAATCCCGCATCAAGCGATTCATGGCCCAGGACATCATGGTCTAAGGACGTCATCCTCAACCGTCCGAAGACAGCATTCATAGTCCAACGGGAACTTGCATCATGTTTAAATTACGCATAATATATGCTTGTCATTTGTTTGCAGGTAATCCGTCTAGGACAACCAGCTAGGCGGGAGCGGACCGCTCCAGTTCTCTAAAACGACCCCATAAACCTTCCTATTTTACCTTACCTCGCACCTTGCGTCCGTTCTTGTCAAGCGTCACCAGTATACTTCACCGGTGATTCATGAACTACATACGACCTGATTCTTGTAAAACCAGGGATATGTAGGCAGCTCAGAAACCAGGGTGCGGCCTAAGTCTCTTATCCAATGTCCACTCGGTCAAAATTGGCCATCATATCTTTACCCGACAACTCTTTCATCCTTCCCGGGTAAAGAGGGGCAGTTGTTGATACCCAATTTTTACTCAAACTATTTTAAAATTGCATATATACCTTCAAAATCACTTTTGTAATGACTGGCATTTTTCTATGAATTTCTCATATTTTTATCTACTTATTTTTCCCATTTATCTGATATTTCTTATTCAATACTTATACATAAATCGTATTATAAATAATTTCAAAATGTTTTCCAACTCAACATCTTGTTTTTAATCCTATTTAATTCTTCTAGGATTTGGTTATTTCCAAAAATTAGCCAGCATTGACACTATTTAGCTAATTTTAGCAATTTTACAATTATAGCACAAGTATACGTTTATATCGTTTATAAAATCTGTAATTGATCATTTTATATTTTTACGCTAGTTAATCGTCTCAATTTCATTTATTTGGTCTTAATTTTTAGTTTACGCAGTTATTAGCTATTGTAATTAATTATTCTATTTAAATTGGGTATTTAACATTTGGCCTGTTTCCTATTTAAAACTTAGCCAATTTTTAACACCAGCCCCACTTGATTTATTAACCCAATTAACCCAGCCCAACCTTATAACTCTACCCGGCCCAGCCCCCTAATTAATTTGAGTCATTGATCAAATTAGATTAACGACCCAGATTCTATTTTCCTAAAATAATTCTAACCAAACCCCTCCTTCCCGTCTCATTCTTTCGAGACCGTTCATCTCTCTATCTCTCGTCTCTCTCTCTCTCTAGATTCTAGAGACTTCTGTCTCTTCGTCTCCGATGGAACTCCACCGCCTTCCTCTGGCCATCTCCGGTCACCATCCTTTCGACCACGAGCCTCCTTCATCTAGCTCGTCCTTTCTCTGAAGCCCTCGAGGGAGGGCCATCCTGACTTGCACCTGTGGCTCCTTCTTTGGTTGTTCTTGGCCTCTCCGGTGGGGTTTGGACACATCCACACCATATCCACTACAATCTTTGAGTTTTACAACAGGTTTTCCAGTTATCTTCGATTTTCTTTGAAACCCTAATTTTTGCCTAAACCTCTCATATCTATGGTATTTTTTAACGATTCAATCATGTTTCTTTACGTTTTACATTGTTCTTGACTCAAACTCTAAGAATCGTTAGCCTTTTTTACAGTTTCGCCTCCCTTCTTAAAACTAGGGTTTCTCATAACTTTTTCAAGCATGTTTAAAACTGAGTTTCTCTTTGCATTTAAGTCGGTTCTTTGCATATCATAACCGATTCTATGATTTTACTAGCTTTTATCTCGTTTATGTTAACAACCCTAATTTTCCTAGATTTCTTCGTTTGATTCTGTGTATTAGCATGACTCTTCTTGTTTCTTGTTTGAGTTGTCGTGATTATCTACCTCGAATATGTTTACTGAGTTTTCCTAGCCTAACTTGTATCACTTCTATGTGCTTATAACCATCGTGATTATTCAGACTTGCATCCTTCTATCAATACTTGTTTAACCTGCACGTTTACTGTGTCTGATTATGCTTGTCTATTTATATGATGAATATAGAGTTGTGACTTTGTTTTTGATTGATTCTGGATTCCATACTTTGGGGTTTGATTGATAAACCTTCCTTTATTTCTACCTCTCCTATTCAAATAATTGATTCACTTCACTCGTCTGATGTGATACTTTATTTTTACTGGCTATTTCCTTAATCGGAATGTTTTGAATTTAGCCCTAATCGTTTTACCATGTCCTTAATGAACTGTGATTCCTTACTTATTTAGTCGTGTACTGACTTTATTTACCTTATATGTTATTGGTTTTACCATTTGAGTTTTGAAATCCCTTAACTTAAGGGAATTGTGTCTTGATTTCTTGACTGATTGATTCCGAGTTCTTTGATTACCATGTCACTGTGATTCTTACCTTACTTGCTACTCGTTTCTCAACTATAAAAGCTCTAGCTTTTCAATAACAAAAGAACGGAATTTTTTTGGTTCAAAAGCTCTCCTTCTCACACTCAAACTCTCTCTTCTGTTACTTTGGTATCACTTGCTCTTGTCTATTGTTAGCCGGCTACAAGCCAAGGCTAACCATTGTGCTCTTTCTCTTGTTCTTTCATTCTGCTTGCTTCCTTTTCACTGGTATGTCCTATTTTAGATTCAAAGCTTCATCAACAATATGATCCTCTACTTGTTTCAGTTCTTACTATTCATAGTCTGCTTCTATTTGTGCTTCTTTTGTGTAATCTGTAACTAGAATACATCATTAGCATGCTACTATTTTCCCTGTCATGTGTGTTTTTAAGCGTAACTTATAAGCTGTTTCTTGGTTGTGCTATACCCCAATCCCCTATCCCTCTTCTGTGTGGATCTTTGTGTATGGTTTATGTCTATGTCAGTGAAAACAATCTCTGCACATGTCTAAACCATTCCTATACCCCTACTGGGTTGTTTACAGTTATATGTTCTACATGTCCCCACTCCCACTGATCCCTGCTTGTGGTGTTTCAACCTGTTGGGATTATGTGTGTGCATTTTTAATGTTGTTTTGGACTATTACTTATCACTTTCTTTTCAAAACTATTTTGGGTTATGAAAATGTTTCAAACAAATCTCTTTCAAAACTCTTCTTTTCAAATTCACCTCAAGCACTTCACCTTATTCCCAGATACTTAAGTTCCACCCCCTCAATGTGAGCATTGCTTAGGGAACCTCTTGAGTTCCCTATGAACTTTGACACATTGAGGCTGGTATTTTCACACTGCACTTACTCAAGTCTTGGCAACTATGTCTGGGTGTGAGCATTTCCCGGGAACCCACGAGGACCTTAGGGAACTTTGGCGCACCCAAACCATGAAAGGTTGTGAGATTCGAAAGGATTGAGGATTGGAAGATATGGGGCTAAGTGAAGGCTCCCTATAGAAGTAGCTTCTTGTTTTCCTTATTACAATTATGTAATTCATTACTCTTGGTCTGTAATAACGTGTAAATGAATACTCGGGGCTGGATAGTGAAGATGGGATGGGATTATGCATGTCTAGTATAGTTATGGGTAGAGATCATGCCTATAGGGTTTACTTTGCCTCTGTGTGCAATAGAAATCTTGCTTAGGACATATCCACCATGCATTATAAATCATGTTCTTAGGTATATTTATGTCTGCATCTCATCACATGCACACTCACTTAGAAATCATGCTAAAAATACTCGTAAAAGGTTGTTATAATTGCTTCCCACTTAGAGATCCTGTTTAGTTAAATAACTAGATGAAATGGTTGTTAATAATAATATTACTTTTGCATATTCGTGCCTCACATCTAGAAATTCTGGTTTAGGTTCATAATAACAAGTAGTTATCAGAACTTGCATTAAATATCATGTGACTTTAGAAATTTGTTTTCAACATATATTCAGACTCCTGTGTTAACTGTACTACAAAGAACACCTAGAAATCATGCGCTAGGTTCAATAATTTAGTGAAACCATACCCCTGTACCATCTGTGTAATAAGTAACCTCGTTTAAAAATAGATTTCAATGATTGAAAACATTTTTTTGAATTTAAACCCAAACTGGTTTTATACTCGACATCCTGCTTGCATTCTTAGATACCCTGCCTATAGGATCTGCATTTTCTCATCATATGTCTATTAAAATCAAAGTCTGGGATCTGCATTCCACCTATGTCTTAAAATAGTAATCAACACATATTCAGATGCCTAGGCAAGCCTTAGGATCAATATTTGATAAAATCTGATTAACCGTCTTTTATACACTGCATGTCACTACAAATGGTTTTAAAATTAATCATGAACTCTTTTCTGGAACTCACTAAAATCCTCTATTTGCTACTGTCTCTATACTTAGAATTCCTTTTTTGCCTACAAACTACTGGGATTCAAAGTCATTTACTCCTTTCCTTTTTTTAAAACTCATCAAAACCTGCTATTTACACCTGTTGTTTTTCACATCTGAAATTCCTGCTTTAGGTTCTGAACCTGAGACTTTAGTTGTGTTTTAGACGTGCTATTTACATGTTTTATTTGTGGAGGGATATATGATCCCTATAACTGTTTACGTGTACCCAATATGTGCAAGTCCTAATTATTTCTCTACTTGTCGCTTAGAGTTTATCCTTTAAACCTGAGGGTCAGCCTAGTACTCCCCTTATAGGATTAGTAGTCCTAAACACCCTCCGGGACTTATAGAACGGGATGGGTAAACAGCACGCAATAAGCTTCGTGACCAACACACGCGTTTTAAATACCTTAGCGGGGTGGGGAAGGGTAGAATATGGATATGATGACCGGTGCGCTAATACCACGTGTAGCTCCTCTTCGAGGAGTGACATACGGGATATTGAATTGATGTGATCCATGTTGCTTTAAAACCTATGACTTTTTCATTCAAATGATTTTACTTTGCTATTCTTTAAATTTCTTTTAATAATTTCAGTATTTACTTGAAATCCCCTCTTACGTGAGCCTTGCTTGTCATTTGTTTACCGTCCAAATTCACAAAATTACTTGGCTGGGACCCACAATTGATGATCTTGAGGGGTGACTAACACCTTCCCCTTAGGATAACTTCAAGCCCTTACCCAATCTCTGGTAATGCAAACTAGTTTATGAGTTAATTATTCTAGGTGCCCTAACGCACCATAAAATCGTTAGTTGACGACTCTTCCTTAAACCTTTTCCTTTAAGAAGTTGTCCAGAATGTGATGAAACCCGATCTCCGCGTACCTAAACCGTGCGAGGAAAAAAGAGGATCACATTAGTACAATACCCGGTAATCACTCCTAAAAGAGGGGATACACGTGGTATTAACGCACCGGTCATCATATCCATATCTACCCTTCCCACCCCTTAGCGGTTATTAAAGCGAGTGTCGGTCAGCGACCTCTATTGCGTGTTGTTACCCGTCCATTCTTAATGGCCCTGGAGGAGTTTAGGACCTCTACCTATAGGGGAAGTTCTAGGCAGACCCTCAGGTTTAAAGGAAAAATACTAAGGTGACAAGCAAAACATATAGGATTGCAGCAAATAGGAACAAAGAAGAGTAGATAAGAGGCTCAAATTCACCTCCACAGATAATGCAAATAGACAGCACGACTCAAACACAATTAAGGGCAGTACTGTTAATTAGAACCCTAAGACATGGTGTCTAGGTGAGTTCAGAACATAAGCAAATATGCAGATTTATTTTATAACTTAGAGACGGGTCCTAATCAGTTTTCCTACTAATTTTAAAACCTGTTAAATATTAGGTAGCATACACAAAAGAGGCAGGTTTCGAGTCTTAGCAATTTAATTACCTAAAGCTTGCCTAGGCCGGGGACAGTGTATACTAATTACCAGAATTATTAGAGAAACTATTGTAAATTGTTACCTAAACATGCTGTTCTAGGTGCTGCAAATCACATAATTATTGCCAGTTGTTTTAGAGAAACTGAGTGAAGTTGTTTTTATACCTTTTTTATGCATCAGTAGTTAGACTAGGTGTAGTTGAGCGAATAGGATCCTATAACATGATATCTAATGCACAGGTAGAGATGCATAATGATGCATATGCAGAATTCCTAAGCAGGATTTCTAAATGCACAATAATTACAACATTAGGCATGATTTTAGAATGCAAGAGTGATAGTTTATTAGTGTTATCCCGAGGACAGGATTTCTAAGTGTGCATAGCAGTATGAAATATAATTGCAGGAGATACCAATTATTAGCATTATTTACCCTAACACAGAATTTTCTAAGTGATATGACAGTAATATCAAATGCTATGCTGGAACAGTAGACATGAAACCTAGGAAGCATGATTTCTAATGCATGATTTGCTTTGCACATGTTAATCCTAAACATGAGTTCTATTGCACAAATAGGAAATGTAAACCTAAGGACATGATTTCTACCCTTTGGCATGCATAGTTACTCTTTCCCTTTTCACTAACCTTCCCCAATAGTCGTTTACAAATAATTATTACAGACCATTTGCATGAATTACATAAATAAATAAGAAAAAGAAAAAGTTATACTATAGGGAGCCTACCAATAGGCCCAAGATCTCCAGAATTCTCAATGCCAGCAGGTTTCACAGCCTTTCATATAATCCGGGTGTGTCAGAGTTCCCTAAGGACCTCAAGGGATCCCGGGCAGTGCTCACACCCAGATTTTTCATAACCATTATGAGTAAGTGTAGTGTCGAAAGGCCAGCTCTAATGCATCAGAGTTTAGAGGGATCTCATAGGGATCCCAAAGCAGTCACACATTAGAGGGGCAGAACTTAGGTATCTAAGAGTAAAGTGAGAGTGCTTGACATAGTTTTGAAAAGATTAAGTAGGAGAATAGCTTTTGAAAATAGACTGGTTTGAAATAAGTTTTGAAGAACAATAGAAGAGTTTTACTTTAGTGCAAACAGTTTGAAAGGAAAGAGGGGTAAGACAATCAGAGCAACAACTCAGCATAAAAACAACACACATAGAACAAGGATTTCAAGACAAGTTCAGTATCCACAAGCAGGGAGATGAGGGATTGGGGACAAATCTAAGGCACATAGGGAAAACACACAGTGATAGAGTCACACATAGGTTCAGCATGGGTTCAGGACTACATAGAGATTAAGTAACATATAGTGCAGAATGTTGTGTGCCAGGAATCAAAGAAGACAGAAGTAGGACAGAATCACATTGAAACATGAAAAAGGGGGTAATAAACATGTTGAGTCTAAAAAGGGGGGGGGGGGGGGGGGGGGGGAATACATAACATGTAAAATGGATAACAGTGTAATAAAGTTAAATGCAAAAATCACAGCAAAACCATAAGTAGAAACATATCATAAACATGATGAATTGAAGCACTAAGAGAAACATATTGTTTTTGAAACTCGAATTGTAATTAGGACATACCAGATAAGAGATGTCAAACACAGGATGAAGAACTTAAAGAGTAGAATAATCAGTCTTGGCTTGCAGCCGACTGATAATAGCAAACAATCAGAAGAAGAACAGAAAAGAGTATGTGTGTGTGTGTAAGAGAGAGTTGAACAATGTTTGTTCGTGTGTTATGCTAATGAGAGTGTAGAGTATATATAGTTTTGAAAATAGGCAGAAATAAGGTAAAGAAATAATAGTTCAGCACCATTATAGAAGTAAACATCAATTAGTGTAAGTACTCCCTTTAATTAAAGAGTCACNACTTAGGTATCTAAGAGTAAAGTGAGAGTGCTTGACATAGTTTTGAAAAGATTAAGTAGGAGAATAGCTTTTGAAAATAGACTGGTTTGAAATAAGTTTTGAAGAACAATAGAAGAGTTTTACTTTAGTGCAAACAGTTTGAAAGGAAAGAGGGGTAAGACAATCAGAGCAACAACTCAGCATAAAAACAACACACATAGAACAAGGATTTCAAGACAAGTTCAGTATCCACAAGCAGGGAGATGAGGGATTGGGGACAAATCTAAGGCACATAGGGAAAACACACAGTGATAGAGTCACACATAGGTTCAGCATGGGTTCAGGACTACANGGGGGGGGGGGGGGAATACATAACATGTAAAATGGATAACAGTGTAATAAAGTTAAATGCAAAAATCACAGCAAAACCATAAGTAGAAACATATCATAAACATGATGAATTGAAGCACTAAGAGAAACATATTGTTTTTGAAACTCGAATTGTAATTAGGACATACCAGATAAGAGATGTCAAACACAGGATGAAGAACTTAAAGAGTAGAATAATCAGTCTTGGCTTGCAGCCGACTGATAATAGCAAACAATCAGAAGAAGAACAGAAAAGAGTATGTGTGTGTGTGTAAGAGAGAGTTGAACAATGTTTGTTCGTGTGTTATGCTAATGAGAGTGTAGAGTATATATAGTTTTGAAAATAGGCAGAAATAAGGTAAAGAAATAATAGTTCAGCACCATTATAGAAGTAAACATCAATTAGTGTAAGTACTCCCTTTAATTAAAGAGTCACATACAAACGGTAACAGACAGTGATTAAATAAGGAAAGAGAATCGTATAATTCCAGCAAAGTATGAGACAGGTAATAGAGGCTAAGTTCAGAATACTCTAATTAAGGAAAGCATGTATGAATTAATTTGACAGAATTATTCATAGAAATAAGGCAGAAAATTCTGGAAATCAACAAGAAAACCTCGAATGAGATTCAAATCACAGGAAACCAGCATCAATTCGGAAGAATATCACATATTTAAGGAAACACTCAAAATCAGTAGAGAATATTGTGTAAAAATTAGTAAAGTACTAATCACAATTATTCAAGGATTCAAAGTGGCAAAATAGTACTGATTTAAACGGAATAAACACATATTAGGCAAAAATCAAAAACCCTAATCACAAAATTAGGGATTCACATTAGAACATAGCAAATAATTGAAGGACCTAGCAGAACAAACATGATTTAGGCAGAAGTGACGAAGAGTCAGAAACCCTAAAAACAAGCATAGAACAAAAATCACAAAATCACACAGTACACATGAAAGCAAAGTAGTCATACTAGAACAGGTAAAATATTATCGCAAATAGACTCAGAATCGCGGATTGAAACCAAAAGTTGGG
>ML273696.1:602-47617 GCA_005239495.1 Nicotiana undulata | reverse complement strand
GATCGGGGATGCAAAAACCAGTTTTGGGTCTTTCTTCAGGGTGTATTCCCAATTGCCAAAATCAAGATTTTAAACCAAACTTGGAAAAATATTTGGCCTTGGCTAGGTAGGAGAAAAAAGTGAGTTTATTTGGGATAGAAAATTTATCATCTTGGAGGAAATGGTTAAGTGGCTGGTAGTTAATGACTAACCTGAGTTTTCCTCTTGTCTGCTCAGCTCTTTTATTGACATAGAATGCTTCGAATGCCCATTGTGAATTTGATGGCTCTATTAGATCAAATTCTAAAAGTTCTTCACATTCTTTCTTTGCAAGCTAGAGATGATCTGGATTCATGCCTGAATGACTTGCTTTTGTTGGATTGATGTTTTCATTCTTTTTGAAAGGGAGATTAATAAAAAATTCTTCATTTTTCCATAACGGTCTTTTCCCTTTCTTCATGAAGTGTTTGTGGGATTCAGCACATGAATGCTCAATGAGATTTTTCTCAATCTCTTTGATTTGTTCATAATTGGTGATTTGGAATAGCCTTGGAATCTCAGAATAAGGTTTGAACTACTTCTTGAAAGCTATCCCGTTAGCCTTGATCTGGAGTTGATCTCTGAGTTGTCTGTAAATGTCGAACCCAACAATAAGATCTTTTCCTGGTTCATCAGACCCTATCAGCTTGGTTCTGTACTTCAGTCCTGGAAAGAACTCAATTTTAACCGGATGCTTTGTAATGACAGTAGTAGTCAGGATTCCATTTGATGCAGTGTTTAAATCCTTAAAGTGCGGCATCCATTGATCTTCCGGGAGAACAACAGGATTTATAAGTGAGGAAGCAGCTCCAGTGTCGATGAAAGCAATAACTCGAATTGATCTATCCCATTTAGATGAATAGACTTTGAGTTATACTTGAGGAACGACTGTGAGAAAGTTGATCTCCTCTCGGGCTTCGATCTCTGGTTCTGAAATTTGATAGTGATCATTGTCCTGATCTTCATAGATATCCAGAGAGAATAGAGTTTCTTCACTAGGTTCATCATCCACAGAGAATATGGATTCAAGGTCCTCCTCTTTTTCGAGATGTATGCCAGTATAATCTTCAATTTCTTGAAGGAGTTTGACAGATATTCTTGATTGGGGACAAGTTTTTGCAAAATGTCCAATCTTGTGGCAAATAAAGAATCTGTTTTTCTTGTGAAAATTTCCTGGCCTTCTATGTTTGAAATATTTTGTGCGTTTTTTTGACCTTGATTTTCCATCTGAAATCCATGGCCATCTGAAACTCCTGAATCCTTTCTGTCGCCTAGATGTTTTGCAGGAACATCCTGATCAAGTGATCAGATCAGATCTGCGACATGCTTTGTAAAGCGCTGGGTTGTGCTGGATAATTTGTTTTAGGGATGAGCGCTTTGTACAAATATCCTCCAAAGATACGAATATAGCTTGCCTGATGTAGCCGACTTGTGGGACTGTTATTGATTGAAACTTTTCTTCAATGATGGTCATGGTTCGGCTCGCCAACAGCTTTGGAAGGGAAGAGACAAATGCTTGTTTCAGGTTGATGTCTCCGCCAATTTCAAAGTATATCTTTGCCATTTTTTAAAAATGCCTGTCAATGTCATTTCTGTCGAATAACACACACTTCATCTCGAAGAGTTGTCTTCGTATTTGCTCCTGTCTTTGGCCAGTATCTCCGCAGAAAACTTCATGTAGAATCTTGATGTTGAAGGTAAAATCCTAGGATGTAAGAAAAGTATTTTTGTCTTGAATCCCAAGTGAATTCCACCAATATCTGAGGATTTCTGAGAACCGTGAAGTTAGTTCTGACAGGATGATATACTTTTCTCGTTCCACCAAATTTTGGTCACCATCCAAGTATAGAAGTCTTGGATCCTTTGAGGCCATTTTGAAACTTTGACGTCGTCTAAGGTGAAAGTGTGGAATCCAGTTCCAACTGGTTTTGACGCCATGGGTTCCTGTCTTCTTTCTGGGATTGGTTCACCCGTCATGCCTTCTTGATCCTCCTCTACTTCAGATATTTCTGGGTCTCTTGGTTGGCTCACAAATATCGAGGGACCATCTTCTTCGGAGGTATTTTCTGTGGAATCATTGCTTAATTGAGAGCTATCTTCCATTGTATCATCGTTAGAGGAATTTAGAGATTCCGACCATGTAGTATCTCCTTCTAACATGTTTCTTGGCTGGAAAACATAGAAGTCCGGATTCTTCGGATAAGAAATCATCAGACTTTCAAGGTTGGACCCTTTTGAACTTTCTCCTTGGTCTCGCCTTTTCTTGGTTTGTTTTTTTTGCTGCAAGAGCATCTTTCCTTTCCCAAACCATTTTTGCAATATCGAATTCAGGTTCTTCTTTTAAGGGTTGGGTGAAAGAGATAGGATTTTATGAGGTAGTAGGAAAAGTAGAAAAGGTGTTGTCCATTTTTGGTGGGGAATATGCTTGTGTTGACATGGGGTAGAAGGTACGTTTTGAAGGGAAAAGTGGGGTTTTTCTTGACTCAAAGCGGTCATTTCTCAAAAGTTGGATTTGTTCTTTGAGTGAAATCATCTCTTTTTGTTGTTGTTGGAAGAACTGGAAAAGTGAATTTCCTGGCGGACAAATCTAATATTGTAAATTTGGCAATCTTAGCTCCAAGGCTTTGATTAGTCCTGCATGCTGAGATGATGTCTGCTCCACCTTTTTCTCAATTGTTTCCACTATGCTCATTAAGTTGTTTTGTGCATGGGCAACGTTTTTTATGGTGTTGCCAATATTATTGAGCACTTTATTTTGGCAGATGGAATTTTCTGATTGCCAGTTCATTGTTGCCTCGATGTCGCTTGTTGAGGGTTTTTCTCTAGAAGGTAATACTATGTTTTTCTTGGGAATTTTTGGAGCATGACTGATACCTTCTTTTTCAAAAGTTTGAAGTGGAGGAAAATCTTGGGTATGGCTGGAACTTGAAGGGCTCATCATGAATATTTGTGGGTGTGCGAACTTTTGGGTTGATGCAGTTTTAGGTTCAGGTGGCTTTTTGGATTCTGGGGTGATTTCACTATCTTCCCAACTTGGAGTGAATTTTTCTGGTAATTTTGGCCATTCTTTGGGTTTATAACTTACAAAAAATTCATATTTACCTGGACGGCTTAATGAACCAATTGAAGGGTCTTTGTTTTCATATTTTGCTCGAAATTGCTTTTAAGTAGTTTTCCCTTTTTTCTTCGATTTTTGCTTGGGCTCGTTGAGGCCAAATCTTTCCCAGTGACGCTGGTGGTGTTCATCATACTCTCCAATTGGATCTTCCAAACAATCTTGGCAGTCACAACCGAGATCCCAAGGGCAGTGTCCTGTAAAGGGGCATTTGAACCACCAAACTCTTCGGCCTTCTTTGTCGAAATGTTGACACCAGTCTTGTTCTTCCATGATGCTTTGTATATTCCAGAAGAATTCTCTGTCGGGTTCAGGCCATGTCTCTCGTGTATCTTTGGGTTGGATCATTTGGCAAGAAAAGATGGTTTTATTGGGTTTTTGAGATGGGAATGGTCAAAGCTTATGGAATAGTTTTGTCATTTCTTTTGGTAAACGTTGGCTCACCAGATTGTATAGGTTCTTCTGGTTCCCTTAACCTTTCATAATTTGTGATCCAGGAATCAGGAAGAATTATGATAAGCTCATATCTTGAAATTTGTCTGGGTATTTGGGTGCACATGGTATTTCCTTTGGTAGCATCAATTTTCAAGAGCAAAGCATTTTCTCCCCCGGGAAGGCAAAGATCCATGGCATGATTTTGGACCTGTCACGCTATTTGGTGATGAAGAGTGGCTTGGATAGAATCTTTGGCTTGTAGGGCACCTTGAATTTGGACCTGGATTTTTAGTCCTTCGGTAAAGTATGGGTCATAAAGGGACATATTGAAATTTGAAAAGATGGTTATGAAAACAGTCCCTGCATTAAGGGTAACTTCTGCAGTACCCAAATTTGCATGTTGGTACTCCAAATATCTTATGTCTAGAAGAGTAAGTCGAGCAACAACAGGTTGACCTTTTCTTCCATGATAAGTCAGAGCAATTTGGATAGCACCAAAATGGATATGGGTAACACCATGGTCTCTCCAATGTCTGGGAAAATCATCTGGAATTTGGAGCGTAATAAACTGTTCCTTTCGAGTGGCAAGAATAGGATGCTGGTCAAGTTTTGAGGCAGCAACATATTCCTTGACTCCTTTTGGTTTATGTTGGACTAAGGAACATATTTGGGTCCATGGTGCGAATGAGTTTTTGGAAAAAGCAAAGTAAGGGTTTATAAGGGGTAGTTCAGTTGAAGATACTTTCTGTTCATCGGGTAGGATATCTACTTCATAGAGATAATCATATTTTTTGGACAAAGTTTTATATAGAGTAGGAGACATATTCATTATTGCTAGGGAAGATGATGATGGAAATGACTCAGACATATTTAGTAAACTGTTCCTCCCTTCGAAAGGATGGGCTGGCTCTGATACCACAGTATAAAGAACAGAGCAAGAAACATAGTAAAGCTAGAAGGTAAAATCATCAAGAGGGTCGAAGACTGTCAAAAAGCTGAGGGAAATGAAGGAGGACATCTAGCCAGAGCGTACTTGCTGCTGGGACTGCGTGAGCTAGGGAACTTGTTCGATGGGATCAAGGATGTCGAATCTGGGGAAGGTCCTTCTGGGACTAAGTAGGATGGGTTTTTCTTTTTGCTTTTATCAATGTAATAAGGCCAATGGCCATTAGTGACTTTATTTCCTGCTTATTATTTTAGTGTCGTTTTGGATTAGTCTATTTATATTAATGAAATGAGGCATTTTGGCATATATGTTATCCAGATAAATTTCTCGCTAGGCCTACCTCGGGCGCAAGGAGGCTCCCAAATTAGGACACGCTTTATACTCCTGCAATATGTGTTTATATACTGTAATATTTTCTCATGATCCTCACTGACTTGGCTACCTTTTGTTTTTGTTTTTGTTTTCTTTCTTTTAATTATTCCTCTCCCCAAAGGTTGGTTCGTGCCTTCTGGCATCATCATCCTACTATACAAGATCTAGGGGCCCTCCACCTTCTCCTCATCCTAGTCCACCTAAGGGAAAAAGCAAATGCAAAGGCAAAATGGAAGATTTGAGCAGTATCAGAAAGGAAAACACAGTGACAGCTGAACGAACAGAAGCTTCTGACGGTCAAGGTTATGTAACAACTCGAGCAAAGGTTGTTGAAACTCCAAGGGGATCTTGAGCATGTCTGAAATTTGGCAAATCTATCCTTCTCACACAGTGTTGCAGATGTCAATCATCCAAACACCCAAAATCCCATACCTCCTCAAAATACCCCAAACAAACAAAATCCTCCCGCAACTCACCACCATACAACTCCACCGAAAAATCAAACTATTCCACCATAATGCAACATTTGCCACACTCCGAGAAAAACCCCATTAATTGTCCCTGAATAACAAAACTCCACAAATGACCACCTCTATGCCCAGGCACCAGGCCATCATAACAAACCCATCTACGTAGAGACTCTACCCAACCCATTTCTTACACAACCGAATCCAGTGAGACGGACTTGCTTATTGAGAATTTGGCCGAAGAACTCAAGAAATTGACTAGCCGAGTTCAGGGTGTTGAAGGAAGTAAGGGAGTTGAACTATGAAGATCTCTGCATACAACCCGATGTTGAACTACCAGAAGGTTAAAAACCTCCTAACTGCCATCTAAAGACCTATTGTGATAAATTGGTTGGAGTAGGAAGGGATGAGAAGATTCGTATGAAGTTATTCATGAGGAGCCTCACGGGGGATTCTTTGTCTTGGTACATCAGCCAAGACCCTAAGAAGTGGTCCAATTGGGTGAACATGGCATCAGACTTCATGGACCAGTTCAGGTTCAATACAGAGAATGTACCAGACGTGTTATATATTCATAATCTTAAGAAGAAGCCCACGGAAATTTTCCGCGAGTATGCTACCCGTTGGAGGTCTGAAGCAACTAAGGTCAGGCATGCCCTAGATGAAGAACAAATGAACAAATTCTTTGTCCGGGCACACGACCCGCAGTATTATGAGTGGCTGATGGTGGTTGAAAGCAACAAATTATCTGACATCATCAAGTTAGGTAAGAGAATTGAAGAAGGGATTAAAAGCGGAATGGTTACCAATTTTGAAGCACTACAGGCCACGAACAAGGCCCTGCAGTCTGGCGGCATCTCCAAGAAGAAAGATGTGGGAGCCGTAATGGTTGCACAGGGACCTAAATCCCCACTGACATATCGAAGCTCTCCACTCAGTTACCAAGCACCCCAGCCCACATATCAGTCAGCACCGCCACCAACATATCAGTCATATCCACCACCTACCTATCAACCTACTTCTCCCAGATATACCCAACCAACCCCTATTTACCATACATACAACTCTCAACCATCTCACTTCCAGTCACCCCCTGATCGTCAAAATTTCCCGAGACCTCGACCCAACTTCGACTGCAGACCGCCTAAACAATATACTGCCATTGCTGAGCCTATTGACCAGCTATATGAAAGACTCAAAGTTGTCGGTTATGTCATTCGTATCCCTGTTGTGACCCTTTAGAATTCCTCTCAATGGGTTAATCCAAATAAGACTTGTGCATACCATTCTGGCATGAAAGGGCATACAATTGATGAATGCCGCTCACTGAAATATAAGATCCAGTCTCTGATCGATAATAAGATCATCTAAGAAAAGGAGGCTACTCCCAATGTTCGCATCAATCCGCTCCCAGACCATAGGGGTGGAGGATCAACATGATAGAAATAAAAGAAGATTGGGACCCAGAGGGGTCAATCGGGTTGATCATAGAAGGTGATGACCCAAAGAAGCCAGCAGTCACACTTAATCCTATCATAGTCCAGATTCAGTCATCCGGGGATGTTGAGGATGTTGTGTCAGTCCCATTTAAGTTTGAAGCAGCACCTCCAGCAAACGCACCTGTGCCATTCGAGGTTGAAGTTATGCAACCTGCTACGACACCTGTTCCATTTGAAGCAAAAGTAGTTGCACCAATTACAGTGACGGTGTCAACCACGCCGCCTTTCTACACTAACGATGTACCTTGGGACTACGTAGCTTAGGAAAGAAGGAAAGTTAAGGTCAAGATAGAAGAAGCTACTGATGCACAGGGAATGACAAGGACTGGCAGGGTCTATACACCTGAACACTTGGCAGAGTCCAGCAAACAGGCTCCCAACAGACCACCCATATTTGAGACAGGCCTAGATGATCTTTGGAGGACGGTGAAGGCCAAAGAATGCTCAGTCATCGATCAGCTGAACAAAACTCCAGCCTAGATATCCATCCTGTCGTTTCTACAGAACTCAGAAACATACAAGAATGCTTTGACGAAATTGCTGAACGAAGCGTATGTGCCAAATAACATCACCAGTGGGGAGATGTCCAACATTGTAAGACAGGTTCTGGAAAGTCACAAGATCACTTTCCACGAGGACGAGCTGCCACCTGAAGGGTTAAGTCACAACAAAGCACTACACATCACTGTGCAATGTGAGGACTATTTTATCACCAGGATTCAGATTGACGGGGGATCCAACCTCAACATCTGTCCGTTAACAACTCTCAAGAAGTTGGGCAAGGGATTGTACGATATAAGAGAAGGGTCTATGAATGTAAAAGCTTTCGATGGCTCTCAGAGGTCTACCATTGGGGAAATTAGTCTTTGTCTGCAAATGGGACCCAAATGGTTCGAGGTTGAATTTCAGGTGATAGACATATCTGCGTCCTACAACCTGTTATTGGGACGAACATGGATGCATGCCGTTGGGGCCGTGGCATCAACATTGCATCAGGCAGTGAAATGTTAATGGAACCGCCAAGAAGTAATCATCCATGGAGATGGAAGCAACCCTATCGATAGCCGCCAGACCATCCCGGTGGTTGAAGGTAGAAGAAGGCTGAGTGGAGAAACTTACCACCATATCGAGCGATTCAACGCAATAGACAAAGATAAGTGGTGGGATAGTAAGATTGAAAGCATATTGAACTGGAGCGGGTACGAGATTGGCAAAGGACTAGGCAAGAATCTTTAGGGCATTTCCAAACCAATACAACTGAAGCGCCATGGCACAACTTTTGGTCTGGGATACAAATACACTTGGAAAGAATACAAGAACTGGTCGCCACCATGGCGCGGTCCCTACTATCCGTTGGAAAAGCCTATACCACATTTGGAGCAGACCTTCCAACAAGCCGATATCATATGGGGGTCAGAGGAAGAAGAAGCATTGGCAGCCTTGAAGAATCTATTCTTGGAAGATGATGATATGGATTGTTGTGTCATTGTTAAGGAGAAGGAGGAGGAAGGCCCTTCCATCCAAATCGTGAGCAAAGTACCATTCCTTAAGAATTGGACTGTCAGAACATCCAGGGCCTGACGAGTCCCGGAGTAGCAAGGCTGAACAAGCATTGTCTATTTTTATTTGCTAATGATTTCCTATTCGCATTTCCAGTTTTGCAATAAGATCTTCAATGTTCTAAAACATTTGTTTAAATTATCAAAAGCGTTTTTTATGTTTTAACGAATCAATATTTATTATTACCATTTTTCTCTCACTACTTCTATCTATACAGCATTAGTATTTCCTATCTTGATGAACCAACAACTGTGACATGTAATGATACAACGCAACAAAAGGACAACGATTCTAAAGAGGAACATATCATACCTGATGAAATTGTCAGAGAAGTTGAGGATTTCAAGAACAGACCTAAGTCAAATCTGGACGAAACTGAGGTCGTCAACCAGGGAGATTCAGAAACCATCAAAGAAACTCGTATCAGCATCCATTTGTCGCCGTCAGATAAGGAGGAATACACACAATTCTTGAAAGAGTATGAAGACATATTTGCATGGTCGTACGACGACATGACCGGTCTAAGTACCTCTATTGTGGCTCACAAGTTTCCAACCAATCCAATGTGCCCGCCGGTAAAACAGAAGCTTAGAAAGTTCAAGCCTGACATGAGCCTGAAAATCAAAGAGAAAGTTACCAAGCAAATCAACGCCAAGGTCCTCAGGGTGGTTGAATATCCAACATCGTACCAGTGCCTAAGAAAGATGGAAAAGTTAGGGTTTGTGTCGACTACCGAAATCTCAACCGGGCCAGCCCAAAGGATTATTTCCCTCTTACAAACATACACATTCTGATTGACAATTGTGCCAAGCATGAGCTTCAGTAGTTCGTGGATTGCTTCGCCGGTTACCATCAGATTTGGATTGATGAGGAAGACGCTGAGAAAACAGCTTTCATCACACCGTGGGGAGTCTACTGTTATAAGATGATGTCGTTCGGCCTAAAGAATGTCGGGGCCACTCATATGAGGGCAATGACCACTATCTTCCATGACAGGATCGAGGTATATGTGGAAGACGTCATCATCAAGTCCAAGAGAGCCACCGACCATATAGAATATCTGAGGAAAATCTTCAACAGATTGCGGAAATACAACCTGAAATTAAACCCCGCAAAGTGTGCATTCGGGGTTCCTGCTGGAAAGTTGCTTGGGTTCATCGTCAGCCGCCGAGGAATAGAATTGGATCCATCAAAGATCAAGGCCATCCAAGAGTTACCACCGCCAATAACAAGAAAGATGTGATGAGTTTCCTAGGACGCCTTAGCTACATCAGCCGGTTCATAGCCCAGTCCACGGTCATATATGAACCAATCTTCAGGATGTTGAAGAAAGATGTTGTAACCAAATAGAGCGAGTATTTTCAAAAGGCCTTCGACAGAACATACCTCATATCAAGGATTGTCAAAAGGCCTTCGACAGCCTTGGTACTGCCAGAGCCGGGTAAACCTTGCTAATATACCTTGCAGTATTAGATGGAGCTTTCGGCTGCGTTCTGGGGCAGCATGACGAGACAGGGAGAAAGGAGCAAGCTATCTATTATCTGAATTAAAAGTTCACTCCATATGAGGCACGGTACTCTCTGCTGGAACGTACCTGTTGCGCTCTAACATGGGTAGCCCAGAAGCTGAGGCACTACTTATGTGCCTACACTTACCTCATATCAAGGATGGATCCTTTAAAGTACATCTTTCAGAAACCCATGCCCATTAGCAAGCTGAATAAGTGGAAAATTCTGCTAAGTGAGTTCGACATCGTCTATGTGACTCAGAAAGCGGTCAAAGGACAGGAAGGCAGACCATCTTGCTGAGAACCCTGTGGATGGAGAATACAAAACCCTGAAAACGTATTTTCCCGATGAAGAAGTGGTTTTCATAGGAGAAGACATTGCAGAATCCTATGATGGTTGGAGAATATTCCTTGATGGAGCGGCGAATTTCAAGGGAGTCGGCGTTGGAGCTATCCTGGTATCGGAAACCGGTCAACATTATCTGGTATATGCTAAAGTCAGATTCCCTTGCACTAACAATATGGCGGATTATGAAGCCTGCATCCTAGGGCTCAACATGGCCATTGATATGAATATTCAGGAGTTGCTGGTAATTGGTGACTCAGACCTACTAATACACCAAGTAAAGGGAGAATGGGCTACCAAGAATTCCAAGATACTGTCGTATCTGCACCATGTGCAGGAATTGAGAAAGAGGTTCACGAAGACAGAATTTCGGCACGTCCCTAGAATTCAGAATGAGTTTGCCGATGCATTGGCCACTCTATCATCCATGATACAACATCCAGATAAGAATTTCATTGATCCTATTCCATTAAAGATCCATAGTTAGCCGTCATTTATAACCATGTTGAAGGAGAAGCAAACGGAAAACCGTGGTTCCACGATATAAAGGAATACTTGACAAAGGGAGAGTATACAGAGCTTGCAAACCATACTAAAAAACTCACACTTCGGAGATTGTCCAACATTTTCTTTCACACTGGAGGACCCCTGTACAGGAGAACTCCCGATTTGGGATTATTGAGATGTGTCGATGCAAAGGAAGCCTCCAAGCTACTTGAAGAGATACATGCTGGGACCTGCGGCCCACATATGAATGGTTTTGTCCTGGCCAAGAAGATACTCAGAGCCGGTTACTTCTGGATGACCATGGAAACGGACTGCATCTAGTATGTCCGGAAAATGCTACCGATGTCAGGTACATGCAGATATGATAAAGGTACCCCCAAATGAGCTCAATGCAACAAGCTCGCCTTGGCCATTCGCCGCCTGGAGAATGGACGTTATTGGACCGATCGACCCTACAACCTCAAATGGACACAGGTTCATCTTAGTAGCTATTGATTATTTCACCAAATGGGTAGAAGCAGCATCTTACAAAGCGGTAACCAAGAAAGTCGTTGCTGACTTTGTCCGCGATCGTATTATTTGTCGATTCAGAGTTCCAGAGTCAATAATCACCGACAACGACTCCAATCTAAACAGTGAACTGATGAAAGCCATGTGCGAGACTTTCAAAATCAAGCACAAGAATTCCACATCCTATAGACCTCAGATGAATGGAGCGGTAGAAGCCGCCAACAAGAACATCAAGAAGATATTGAGAAAGATAATAGAAAAGCACAAACAGTGGCATGAAAAGTTACCATTTGCCTTACTGGGATACCGCACCGCAGTCCGTACATAAACTGGGGCAACTCCTTACTTGTTGGTTTATGATACGGAAGTTGTTATTCCTTCCGAAGTGAAGATTCCTTCCTTAAGCGTCATACAAGAAGCTGAGCTCAGCGATGCAGAATGGATAAAGAGTTGTTATGAGCAGCTAGCCCTCATAGACAGGAAAAGAATGAATGTAGTGTGTCACGGATAGCTTTACCAGAACAGAATGACCAGAGCCTTCAACAAAAAGGTCAAACCAAGACAGTTCACACCCGGGCAGCTGGTGTTAAAGAAGATATTCATGTATCAAGATGAAGCCAAAGGGAAATTATCTCCCAACTGGCAAGGTCCATACATGGTTCACATAGTACTGACAGGAGGAGCTCTTATACTTGCAGAAATGGACGGAGAAGTCTGGCCAAAACCGATCAATTCATATGCAATCAAACGATATTATGTGTAATTCTTTATGCTTCTCTCAAATGATGTCAATTGAACTACGCCTGACCTGATTACTTTTTAAGAGGGGATACGTAGGCAGCCCACCCTATGGGTTCGGTCACAATTCAATAAAAATCTTATTTCTCCCCGCAATTGGAAACTGGGGTCGAATTTTGAGGACCCTCAAAATTCTGAAGCAAGGTCAGCCAATCGCAGCATGCCCAACAATCAAAGACGTCAACCCATCTAACTGGGGCAGAATTTTGAGGAGGACCCTCAAAATTCCGTAGCATGAGAGGTTGCAACGCCTTGGACAGTGTCACGATCGTCGGTTCATTTAAATTTCTTAAAATATTTTTTTTTATATTATGCCTTTACAAAATCATGCATGCTTGCTTTCAAAAATAGCTCTATTTAGCAAACGCTACCCCGATGATGTAAAAAGGATCACCAGACCAAGCCGAACGAGTCAAGCAAAGCTAGTGGGGACACGAATCAACCTTCCCCATCTACAAAACTCACGATTTTTCTTTGGATGCAGGGAAAAAGAATAAACATGTTCATAGCCACAAATCTCAACTTGCTTCGTAGTCACAATCCTCACAACAATTGCAATATCGAAATCTGCTACCAACTAAAAAATCCTACTATCACCTACTATTTATTCTTCTGCATAAGGCTAAACACTGCCTTCCCCTGCTTGAGACTAAGATCTGTCTCCATTTGCATGAGGCTAAGCTCTGCCTCCATCTTGCATAAGGCTAATCTCTGCCTTCCCTTGCATAAGGCTAATCTCTGCCTCTATCTTGCATAAGGCTAATCTCTGCCTTCCCTTGCATAAGGCTAATCTATGCCTTCCATATGCGTAAGCCTAATCTTTTCCTTCCTCCGCATGAGGCTAAGCTCTGCCTCCATTTGCATAAGGCTAATCTCTGCCTTCTCCTGCATGAGGCTAAGCTCTGCCTCCATCTTGTATAAGGCTAATCTCTACCTTCCCTTGCATAAGGCTAATCTCTGTCTTCATCTGCATAAGGATAATCGATGCCTTCTCCTGCATGAGGCTAATATCTACCTCCATCTTGCATAAGGCTAATCGTTACCTTCCCCTACATGAGACTAAGCTCTATCTCCACCTTGCATAAGGCTAATCTCTCCCTTCCATCTGCATAAGTCTAAGCTCTGCCTTCCTCCGCATGAGGCTAAGCTCTTCCTCTATCTGCATAAGGCTAATCTCTGCCTCCACCTTGCATAAGGCTAATCTCTGCCTTCCATCTGCATAAGGCTAATTTCTGCCTTCCATCTGCATAAGGCTAATCTCTGCCTTCCCTTGCATGAGGTTATGCTCTGCCTCCAATTTAGTTTTTCACCGAGACTAAGCGTTGTCTCTCAAGCATTATTTACTTCGCTTCTCTTTCGGGCTAAGCTCTGCCCTCCGTTTCCCAAGACTAAGCTTTGTCTTGTGGACATCATATTATTGCATCTCATGGGCTGAAATATCTCCAACTTGTCCAAAGGCGTCATAGTCCAACGACATCATCCTCATAGCCGGAAGACACCATGTCATGTCCTGAGGATCTCTCTCAATCTTGCATATCATAATTCAAAGGCGTCATAGTTCGGAGGCACCATCTTCATGGCCCGAGAACATCATTTCATGGCCTGCGAATCTCTCATCAAACAATTCATGGCCCAGGACATCCTAAGGACGTCATCCCTAATCGTCCGAAGACAACTCTCATGGTCCAACGAGAACCTGCATCATGTTTAAATTTATGCACAATATATGCTTGTAGTACTCCTACTTGCAGGTGGCCCGACGAGCAACGACTATCCCAGCAGGAGCGATCCTTCTCCAGTTCCTCAACTATATCAAACCTAACTTCTCTCGTAGACCGTTCATTCACCGATCCTTAGATAATGCGTTCGTTCATGCAATGACTTCACCCGTATATTTCGCCGATGAATCCGGAACTAGATATGACCTAATTCCTGTAAAACCAGGGATATGTAGGCAGCTCAGAAGCCAGAGTACGGACTAAATCTCTCAAACAGTTTCGCTCGGTCAAAAATTGGCCATCATGTCTTTACCCGACAACTCTTTCATCCTTTTCGGGTAAAGAGGGGCAGCTGTTGATACCCAATTTTTCCATAAAATATTTTAAATTGCATATGCACCTTCAGAATCATGCATTAATAGCAATTGATATTTTCCCATAATTTTCCTTAATATATCCAGCATTTTTATTTGTAATAAATAATTATAAAATTGCATCACAAGTGATTTCCAAAGCATTTCTTGATTTAATTTGTTGTTTATGGTCCTATTAAGGCCAAATTATTTTATAATTAGCCAAATTGGCATCTTTTGGCTATAATTGCAATAACTTTGCAATTATAGCCCAAACATATGATTTTGTACTATTTTTTACCAAAATTTATTCATTTGTGTTTTAAATACTAAATAATCATTTTAAACTATTCTCTAAGCATGAAATTCATTCTTTATAATTACCAGTTATTCTATAAATTATTTTTAACTAATTTGAATTGGGTATTTAACAAGTAGCCTATTTCATAATTTTTAGCCTAAATTAAACCAATTACAACCGATTAAGTCCATCCCAAACACCTAATTAAAACCAGCCCAATACCAAAGCTCAAAGCCCTAACTACCCGACCAAATATCTGATTAAATCGTGATCGTTGATCAATTTTGATCAACGGCCCGGATTCACTCTTACCTAAATTAACCTAAGACCANCCCCCCCCCCATTCCCTCATTCTCTCTTTCTCTCCGCCGTCACACTCCCTCATTCCCTCTCAAGCTCTCTGCCTAACCATGGCTCCTACTCATCGGCCACCTGCTCGCCGGTAACAATGGTGGTTCTCACCACCACCTGTAGCCTCTATGGCTCCCCCACATGCCGGATGCTTGCTGTCTTGAGGTCCTCAAGGGACCAACGGCTGTTCAACTCACACCTATGGTATGTTCTTGACGTTCTCAGGCCACTTTGGCCCGTCTGTATAAGATCTTTCTATTTTCGTCTAGATCTCTGGCTTCTAAGCCGGAATCTCTCCACCTCTAGGTTGTTCTTCTCTGAAACCCTAATTTTATCTCTTAACTCTTTAGATCTGTAACAAATCTGAGTGTATTTTGAGTTATTTTACTGTTTTCCCTAAGAATCTTTATGATTTTTCAAAACGTCTCTTCGTCTTCATAACTAGGGTTTCTTAACCCCTTTTTAAAATGACTTTTTCTATGATTTTAAGTGTTGTTCTATAATTTCTACTGTGTTTAAACAACGCATTTAGGTTTTCCCCTTTTACCTGATTTGCTATGTTAAAAACCCTAATTCTTTTGGTTTTAATCATGGGTTCTGGGACTATCTTTGCTTATTTGTTCGTTTGATTTGTATGTATACCTGTTTTTCATGAATACGTTCTGAGTTTCTGTGATTTTATCCTATTATGCTTATTAGGGTTTTTGATTCTTGCTTCTTCCGCCTATATTATGTTTACATTGTTTATTGAAAGAAACTTGTGGTAATTTCCTCTACTCAGTACTATTTTCTAGCTGAATCCCCGATTCTCTATGATTTTTACCTTATTTGGCTTATTCGGGTTTCTGATTTATCTCTTTTTGCCTATACTGTGTTTATTCCGTTCATTCAAAGAAGTTTGTAGTAATTAGTACTATTTTCTATTTGAATACCTGATTCCTTATGATTGATACCCTTTACTGATTTCCTATGGTAACATTCTTTACTAATTTCCAACCTTTAGTTTATTTCTTACCTTGTTACATGATTGACTATACTGTGAATTGATTCTTATTTCCTTAATTAGAACCTTATGAACCTAGCCCTAATTGTTTGCTTTGTGCCTACTATGTTTGAATTATTTCCTTATCTGTTATGCTCGACTTACACATTTCTTATTTGGTTACATGTCTCTTACCGTTTGAAGTTAACTCTTATAATTAAGGGAGTACTTTTATCGATTTCACTCTACTTGGTTCTGAGTTCCATAATTACTGCAAAATTGTGATTTTTACCTTATTCTACCTAGTTTCAAACTACTATATATATGCTCTCTCTCATTAACATACATACACACGAACATATTAGTTCAAATATCTCTCACACTTAAAGCTTTTCTGCTTTCTTTCTTGCTACTTGCTACTAAGTTAGCCGGCTGCAAGACAAGGCTAATTATTGCACTCTCATGTTCTTCACTTTGGGTTTACCCCCTTTACTGGTATATTCTGATTTTAAATTCAAGTCCCAAAACCAATATGTTTCTTTTTCTGTTTCAGTTTATCATGTTTATATCTGTTTCTATCTATGATTTTTTTGTTCACACATGTAATTGACATGTTCACATTACTGCTGCATCTAGTATGCTAGTTATGTCTAACCCCCCTTAGGATATTCCTGAACATGTTTTACTCCCCTTGGTAGTCTATCTCAATATGACTCTACCCTGTTTTGAATGCTTGTCTACTTGTTGTCTAGCTTTGATATGCACCTACTTTTACAAACTGATTTGTCACTCTAAGTGTTTGATTCTGTTTTGGTTCTGAAAATTCATACTGTTAGTTATCCCCAACCCTATTAGCCCCTAAGCACTTATGACTCTATGCAACCATTAGCAACTCTGAATCCATGACCTATTGACTGTTATCACTTGAAATTTCTATACTTCTGCATGTTATGTGTTCACCATACATGCTCTACTTGTCCCTAATCCCCAATGACCCCTGTGTGAAGAATTGAGTGTTGCCGAACCTGTTTGGTTCTGTGATTGATATGTTGTTTTGTTTGATTACACAACTCTTGTCAAAAACTGTTTTACTGAACAATTCTCTTATTTTATAAAACTACTTCAACTAAGTCTTTTCAAATACTGCTTCTCCTATTAAAACCTTTTTCAAAAATATGTCAAGCACTCTCACTCTACTCTTAGTTCCTTAAGTTCTGCCCCTCCAATATGTGACTGCTTAGGGATCCTTATGAGATCCCTCTGAACTCTGATGCGTTGGAGATGGCTCTTCCATAATGCACTTACTTAGTTTTGGTTATGAAATCTAGGCGTGAGCACTGCCCGGGATCCCTTGAGGACCTTAGGGAACTTTGACACACCCGGACATGAGAAAGGCTATTGAAATACTTGAGCATTTGAGGTTCTGGAAATCTGGGCCTGCTTCAGGCTCCCTATAGTGTAACTTCTTCTTTTTCCTTTATCTATTTATGTAATTCATTCAAATTTTGGTTTGTAATAATTATTATAAACGAATATTGGGGATGGCTAGTGAAATGGGGAGGGTTGATATAGATCTCTATCATTATCATTGGGTAGAAAGCATGTCATAGAACTTACATTATTTATACTTGCATTTGAATCCCTGATTTAGGACCAATACATTCAAATCATGCCATGCAGTAGATATCATGTCCTTTGTTTACTGCTTCAACATCTCTATTGACACTAATACATGTTTATGATTATCACTTAGAAATACTGCTCCTAGGTTAATAAACAACATCAACATAAAAGTTGTTACTCATGCGCATTCCTAAATCATGCTCTGTAATTCTCTGTGCATTTCGAAATCATGCCTTTATAAATTCTGTCACTTGCATATTAGATACCATGCTCTAAGGTCTCGTTAAAAATGCCTAGTTTAGACTACTGATTCATAAAAGAGGTAAAACAATTTCACATTTGATTTCCCTGTTTTAAATAAAACTGATAATAATCCTTGTATTCTCAGACTTATAACACCTAGAACAGCATGCTTTTAGGCCAAAAACAAATTCTAAATTGTTTAATGTTTCTAGTAACTAGTATGCAGGATCCCATACATAGGCAAGCATTAGGTAACTAATATGTATAAAACTGGAGAAGTATTTTCTTTTGTATTTACTGCTTAACAACTTACAGGTTTAAAATCAGTAGAAAAACTGATTAGGACCCTACTGTTGAGTTTATAAAAACAAGGTCGCATATTTATGGGCATTGATATCCACTTAGATATCCAGTTTAGGTCTCTTCCCTTATAAAAACTTCTCCTGTTTGTGTTTGAGAAGTGCTACTTATGTGGATTATCTGTGGAGGTAAACTTGGGCCTCTTAACTGCTTCTTTATGTATTTATCTGTTAAGTCCTATGTGTTCTTTCCTGTCGCCTAGAATATTTCCTTTAAAAACCGTAGGGTTTTGTCTAGAACTGCCTATATTAGAGGTCCTAAATTCCTCCAGGACCATTAAGAAGGGACGAGTAATAACACGCATAGAGATCATCAAATGAAACTCGCTTAATAACCGCTAAGGGTAGGGTAAAAGGTAGATATGGATATGATGACCGGTGCGCTAATGCCACGTGTAGCCCCTCTCCTGAGTAGTGATTACCGGACATTGTACTGATGTGATCCTATAGGATAAACAACTTAGGACTCCCCTATTCCTTATATATGTATGCTTATACTGTAAATCCTTTTTAAAACCTTATACATGTGCTTAGACTTTAAATCTTTCAAACTTTATCACATATGTGTCCTTAGACTGCGAATCCTTTCAAACCTTTAGTTGTTAACATGTATACTCTTTGACTACTTGCTACTTGTTTGAATTCACAAAGTTTGTTTGGACAGGAACCACAGTTGTGGAATTTTAGGGGTTCCTAACACCATCCACTTGAAGTAATTTCAAGCCCTTACCCAATCTATGTTATCCAATCTGTGTTATAAATGACCCTTCGTAACGCACCTTAATTCGTTAGGTGGCGACTCTTCAAATCCTTATATATCCCTTTCCCAAAAGCAAATAAGTTGTCTCAATAATGACAAAATCCCTGACTGATCCGAAATGAGAGGAAAAAGGGGGCGCGACAATCCCATTCCTGCATATGCGGGACCGCTCATGCGAAAACCTTTCCGCTTCTGCGGAATTTCATTAAAAGCCCATTTCCGCTTCTGCGGTATCCTGACCGCATCTGTGGTCTTCGCATATGCGAGGAACAAGCCGCACTTGAGAGACCATCTGCGCACCTGTGCCTCATACCTGCTTCTACGGCCCTCGCACCTGCTGTTCCAACTCCGCATGTGCTGTTAAGACAGAATCAACAACTTAAGTTGTATTACCAAATTTCCAAACTCTCCGATAACCATCCGAAATCATCTCGAGGCCCTTGGGACCTCAACCAAAAATACCAACAAGTCACATATCAACATTCAAACTTAGTCGAACCTTCAATATACTCAAAACGACATCAAAATACCAAAACACCCTCGGATTCAAGCCTAAGAACTTCTAAACTTCCAAATTCCGCAACCGATGCCGAAACATATCAAACCTTGTCCGAATGACATCAAATTTTGCACACACATCACAAATGAAACCACAAACCTATCCCATTTTCCAAAATTCCATTCCGACCCCGATATCGTAATTTCCACTGCCAACAGAGAAACACCAAATTTCTAATTTCGCCAATTCAAGCCTAAATTTACCACGGACCTTCAAATCACATTCCAGGCACGCTCCCAAGTCCAAAATCACCTAACGAAGCTAACCAAATCATAAAAATCCAAATCCGATATCGAATACTAAAAGTCAAAACTTGGTCCACCCTTTCAAGTTTAAAGCTTCGAGCTAAGAATCGTTCTTCCATATTTCTTTCGATTAACCTGAAAACAAAAACTGACGATTTACATAATTCATAATACATCATAAGGGGATAGACATGCCCGAGAATTAGCGAGCGAACTGCAAATACTCAAAAACCATCGATCGGGTCGTTACAATGCGAGAACTGCTGGCCCAGCCTTCTGATCGAAATTTCGATGAAAGCCTCGCAAATACGGACCATGTTGTACTCGCAATTGCGATGCCTGATCTCGCAATTACGAGATCAGAGGCCTGCAACATGTTCAGTTACACCAGCAAATTTTTCCAAGTTCAAAACACCCCGTAGCTTATCCAAAACTCACCTGAGCCCTCAGGACTCCAAACCAAACATGAACCCAAGTCTAAAAACATCATACAAACTTGCTCGTGCAATAAAATTACAGAAATAACACCTAGAACTACGTATTTAGCACCAAAACTCATGAATTTCTCAAGAACATTTCGAAATTACTATTTTCTCAATCAGACGTTCGAATCACGTCAAATCAACTACGATTTCTACCAAATTTCACAGACATGACTTAAATATTATATTAAACATGTATCGGGCTCCGAAACCAAAATACGGGCCCGATACCAACGAGATCAAACATTAATCAATTTCTTTAAATCTTTAGAATTTCAGTCTTACAATTTTTATCAAAAATTCATTTCTCGAGCTAGGGACCTCGGAATACGATTCCGGGCGTACGCCTAGGTCCCATATTTTACTACGGACCTTCCGGGACCGTCGGAATACTGGTCCGGGTCTGTTTACTCAAAACATTAACCAAAGTCAACTAAAATCACTTTTAAATTCCACAAATTATTATTTCTTAAATTTTCCACATAAAGGCTTCCGAAAATTATGCTCGGATAGCGCACACAAATCGAGGATGATAAATATAAGATTTTAAAGGCTAACGAGCATGGAATAAGATCCCAAAACACAAGATGACCCCTTGGGTCATCACAAAAAACTCGCTTCGAAACATATCAATTCAACTCGGAATTAACTCAAATTTTGCACACAAGTCCTAATACATCATATGGAGCTACTCGTGCCCCCAAACTACCGAGCGAAATGCAAATGCTCAAAATGATCGGTCAGGTCATTACAACGTACCAAGAGTAATTTCTTGAAAATATGCGAATAACGTAAACCCTCAATAACAGCAATATGATATTTTATATAGGAGTGAGATGGTCAAATTCTTTTCCTATTTTTAGTTCCAAAATCTAAAATATTTCAATTATATCTTAAGGAAAATAAATCCAAACGGATTTTATTTCTTTCCCAAAAAGTCTTCTTCATGCGTTATTCCTTTTTATACAAGTATTTCTATAATTAACGAATCCTTGTCGACCATGAATAGCTCCCGCTAAGATATTTCTTGTAGCCCATGAATAAAATCCTTTAGGGTATCTGACTATCAAGAGGAATTTGTTTTTTCTAGCTAAATTCTACTTGCACTTGGAAACAACTTTTCAACTTCTGATCTATGAAATTCCACAGACTTGGTTCTCTTACAACTATTTGTTAATCATCAAAATCAATATAAGCTCAGTTTAACAGCCAAACAATTACTCCTCAATATATTACCAATGTTATTGGCTCCAATAGTACCAAGATGTTGCCAACAACGACAGATCAAATATTTGAACTTTAAGTATTCTTACTGCGACCTCTAGTTACTATTATAAAACTAACTTGACAATGAAATATTTATAAAGTGTAACGACCCGATCAGCCATTTTGAGTGTTTGCACTTCGCTCGATAGTTTGGGGCATGAGTAGATACATATGATGTATTAGGACTTGTGTCCATAATTGAATTCATTCCAAGTTGATTTGATATTTTTCGGCGCGAGTTTTTGGAACTCGAAAGTTCGAAAGATCATTAAGTTTGATTTGAGGTGTATTTCGTCGGTTCGATGTTGTTATGCATGATTTGAGGCCTCGAGTAAGTATGTGTTATGTTATGGAATTGTTGGTATGTTCGTACAGGGTCCCGAGGGGCTCGGGTGAGTTTTGCATAGGTTTAAACTGTGTTGTGCTCATTTTTCTTATGTTTCGACGTCGTTTATTCAAGCATAAATGGTACCATATTGAACAAATGAGCTCTGATTTCTATTTTAATTAATGATCTAGATCCATATCATAATTACGGATCCGTAGCAAAAAGAATTGTCGAATTTGGACATCATATGAGGATTTTATGGTCAATTTACTAAGAATATAGTTGCTGGATTTCAGATTAATTACGAAATTGCCAGTGATTTCGTATTAAAAAATCTGCACATTTCCAAATATTGAAACCAACATATTTCCTTCATTATAAGGTCAAATGGAGTTATTCAAAAGCCTATCTTGAATGAATATTTACAAGGAACCCATTTGAGGCATCAAAAGCAAGTTTTGAGTTCGTTTGGCATGCAAAACAAGGAAGAACATGTGGGTAAAAATACTTAATATCGAAGGTTTGTTCATTTGGTTATATTTTAAGTTGGGGAGCTCGGATTTGGACAATATTTGGAGGCGGTTTTCACCATATAGATTGGAAAAGTGTTCTTTACTCGATTTTGGGTATATTTCATGAATCCATCTTCAATTTTGGACCCATAGTCGAATGGGTTGTCGGATTTTGAGAGTGTTGTCGGGTTTCGAGGCGCGGACCCGGGTTTGACTTTTTGGTTGATTTTGGGAATTTTATAAAATATTCGACCTTTATCGATTGGGTTTGTGTCCTTTGGCATTATTTGATGTATTTGAGTTGCTTTTAGCTAGTTTCAAGCCGTTCAGAGGTCGGTACGCGCGAAATGGCATTTTGGAGCATTGTTTGACTTGTTGGGCGTTAGTATTGGCTTGTTCGAGGTAAGTAATTCTTCTAAACTTAGTGTTGAGGGTACAAAACCTGTAATACATTTTATGTGATTGGTATTGAGGTGACGCACATGCTAGGAGACGAGTGTGTGGGCGTGCACCTTGTTAATTGTGACTCCATTGTTTCCATGGCACTGTATAGTGGTCCTATTTTGTTGATATCTGTGTTTTCACCATGTGATAAAGTAACTGAGCTGTCAATCATGTTAAATATCATGTTTAGGATTCATGCTGATATTGTTAGGACCCATAGTGGTCGTTTCTTGTTGTCATCTCACTGATATCATTGATATTTCGTACTTAGTCATATTCATGCATTCATATCATATCTCTGTATCAGTTGTTATTTTTTGATACATCATATCGTTGTTGTCGGGCTAGTTTCATGACATTGTTAGCATGTGAGTGAGACTAGAGAGATTCATGGCTGAGTGAGGCTGCGAGCCTGTTATGAGTGACAATTATGGGATCGGGATGCACGCCGCATCATGTTATATTGATTTATGCATGGATCTGGCTTATGATAGCGCCTGGGTTGTAGTAGCCCCTCCGGAGTCTGTACACACCCCAGTGAGCGCGATTGATAATATTGAGGGATGAATTTTCCCTGGACATGGATCTTGTCTGAAGCATTTATATACCTGGAGATAGATCTTCTCCATGGGGCTAGATTGGCCTTCCTCGGTACTGAGAGACTGATGGTCAGTGATGTATATATTCCAGGATGGATCTTCCCTGGGTCGTATGGGCCATATACAGTACCGAGTGGTTGAGCATGATGAGTGGAAAGTGTAAGACAGTGAGATTAAGTACTCTAAGAGTGTGAGTACATGATTCATCTCTAAGATACATGGCATTGGCATGCACACATTATATACAAGCATGGATATGCATTTTTCTCTCACGTTATACGGTATCACGTCATTCATGATTTTTTACACATATTGAGATGTGGGCATAGAGAGGTATTTCACACTTTCTATTTGGAAAGAAAATGAAACATCTTATTTATTGTGGAAAGGATATTTGAAAAAATTATAGTTTTCAAACTTACTCTTATTTTTGGCATTTTCGGTAAAAGATTTGGGTTTTCACTGAGATACTTGAAAAGCATCACTATTTTCTGGAACTATGAACGAGATGAGAAATTTTTACTTCTAAGATACCACTTTTATTAGTTGTATTATGTTGTTATGAACTTTTTTGGAATATTGGTATTGGACCCGACCTTGTGTTAGCTCGTCAGTAGTTTCAACTTATGGTTAGGATTGATACTTGTTGAGTACATGGGGTCGGTTGTACTCATACTATATTTATGCACCTTGCGTGCAGAAGTTGGATGTTGATATTGTTGTGATCGATGGGAGCAGGAATTGAAGACGTACCTGTGCTCCGGTTATAGCTCCCTCTTGATTCATGGTAGCTTTATATTTATAAAAAAATTATTTATATACATTTCGAACAGATGATGTATTTTTTTCATACCAGCTTTGTAAATCTAATATTAGAAGCTCATGATTTGTACAACTACTCCTACGAGAATGCATCATATTAAGATATTTCATTATTAAATTGTTATTGGAACTGGTTAGTTGTTAAATTGGCTTACCTAGCTGGTTGGGTTAGTTGCCATCACGACTAGTTTGATTTTAGGTCGTGACAAGTTGGTATCAGAGCTCTAGGTTCATAGGTTCTACATGTTATGAACAAGTGTCTAGTAGAGTCTTGTGGATCGCTACGATGACTTCTATGCCTATCTTGGAGAGGCTACAGGGCATTAGGATATACTTCCCATCTTTCTTTCCTTATCGTGAGACATTACTCAGCTTGAAGTGTAACTGTTTGAATTCCTTCCACGCATTCGTATGCGCTTGTGAGCGCTCGATATCAGTTGTGCATCGATGGCTTGTGATTCCATGGATGAGGTGCGATTGTGATTTCGGTATGCTGATGATGGGCTAGTCTGGAGGTCGGGTTTTGACTGTAGCTTGAGCACAAAGATTTTGATTATGTGAGCACGTGATTTTGGACTTATACACCCGGGAGTGTTCCTATGAGTGGAATTTATGGCTCGATGACTGGTTGGATGGCTATATAACGAGTATGATGTGACGGCGGAAAGTGTTCAGATTGTTCGAATGGGACGAGAAGAGTTTTCTTGAGATGTGGAAAGGGCCATCGGGTGCTTGATTTCTGTCTTGATTTGATGTATAATCTCGAGTTATGGGTGTGTTGAAGGATCTTTCATGCTATTTAGTTGTGAAGTTAAGTAGATTTTCATGTCGTGTTATGAGTTAACACTTAGGAAGATTAAGTGATTGCGTAGTAGTTGAGGTTGCGAAAGGGTATAAAGAGATGTCATTTTGAGGCTAAGTAGGTGGGTTACAACCTACGAGGTAATCTACGGATGTGTAAATATTATGATGTTGTATGGAGGATTTCTTAACTACCAATGAATTATATGTGTTGCAATTTGAGTTTGGACATCTTGTGGGAGTTGGCTTGAGTGTTACAAGGGTGAAAGAGAGATTCGCAGATAATTTGAAGTATTAGATGGTTTGTGTTACAAGATATCATGAAAGATTTAGTTGAACCTCACTACGGTGTGGGTTGCATAGTTATGTGTTGTAATTGTTTCGGTTTGAGGTATAATTGTGACTCAATTATGACCAGTGGGGGTTGAGATTGAGGATGACTCGAGTAAGGGAATTTCTGGATATGGGATGTATTACACCCTATGGGTATATGGGAATCATAAAATAATTGAGTGGTTATCCGTGAATGACGTAGTGTGCATAGAGTAGGAATTACTCGATTGCTTACGAGTGTGGGTTACTCCCTTGGGTGTTTGTGTGATAATTGGGCACATGTCGTTCGGTTCATTTGGTAAGTTTAATTGAGATTTGAGTAGAGTGGATGACTCTCGAGAATGGTTCTAATGGATTTAAGGTTTATATGTAGCGATTTAGAATTTTGAAGAATTGTATATGGCTAGAAACTGAGAGTTACATTGGACGGTGTCGAGACTTGTGGCATTTTTTTTATATACCATTGTAGATTATGCATTTCGGCTAAGGTATCTTTAGAGTGGGTGTCTCTCTTGTGGTGCTTTGGAGTGCTTAAGAGGGAAGTCAGCGACTTATGGGCCTCAGAGCGTTGTGGTTTTATACTAGGGTCTCTTGTGTGGCGAATTTTGGTTAAGGATCGTGGTGTTCTAGGAGGGTGAAGTATCAAATTGAAGGCAATTCGGAAGGGAATTGAAGAAATAGGAAAACTTGGTAGTAGGTTAGATCAGCATAGTAATGGATATAATCGGTTCTTTAGGTACTTATGATGTGGCTAGTCTCTACCGGTGTTTCGTGGCAGTGCTCTTGGGTTTTGGCAACCTGCGTGGCTGGGTTGAGTTAGAGAGATTCGGTTCTAATATCTTGGTGATGTGCGATGGGATTCAAAGAGTTTTCAATGGTTTCTACCACGGTTCGAGGAGTATATTTCCTGTTGGCGTGAGGAATATGTTGTGTATTGGGATTCTCTCCGGGATAGAATCAAACGGAAAGTTTCTAACTTATCGGATGTGTATTCTGCTTGTGACTCAGAGTTGATCATGGGAATCTTGTACTCTTCATAGTATGGCATGGTAGATGTTGTGCATTGTGTGGGATTGAGATTTGCAAGTGCAAGGTCACTGGTCAGTTTGGAATGGAAGGACATAAATTCGTCGGCAACATGGACAGTTTCAGATGACTAGGTAAATGATATTAATATTTGGTATGGCTTGATGATAGTATACATTTCAAAAGGGGAAATATATTTTGACAGGATACTTCACCGGTACTGTGGCACTCTCTTGGTTGATCGACTACTAATATTCAAAATTTTGCTATGCAACACAGAAGAATTTTAGAAGTATTCCTCATGGGATGATCGTGTATGAGAGATGTGTTAGACATTCTGGCGGTGGAGTTGGGATCAGATATGGTGATTCGTGTGTTCTATGGATTTGGAGACTGGGAGTTCTCAAGAGCAGATTGTTTCATGGTTGTGGACTGTGAAGTCATGGCCGAAGCTAGCCAAATGGTAGTATGTGTTATGATTCAGTCAATTGTGGGCTTTTGGAGGTTTATTTATTTATTATGGGTGCTCGGAGTCGATTTGGGGATCCATTGGTAGGCCCAATCGGGATGTGTATTCTACACCGAGTCAGATTGGTTGGCTCCATAGTGATATTATTGAGGGATGCGCCATTCAGTTCTTGCTGAGCTTATTCGTGTTCTAAAATTTTCTTTGAATTACTCTTCTATGCTACGAGGAGTTGTGATTCGTTGGTTTTAGGCATACATGGTGTGGTTCTATTGTGGTCTTATAGCGAAAATTAAGCGAGATGAGTAATTGGGTATTGCATGACTGAGGGCGTATTGGTTATGTTCTTTCGAGTGTGGTGCGGAATTGTGTCACTTGATTCTCCGTGGTTATAGTAACGCACTTTGGGTACTTGATGTCGAATTTCGCGTGGTTATTGATTTTGAGTAGGGTGGCCCGAGGTATACGATATGGACCAACATTTCGATGGAGTCACACATTGCAGCAAAGTTATGTTGAGGTATGAACCTTTGTGTTAGTATCGGGTGAGGGTTTTACGGAGTGTGTTAGGTTCATAGCATTTCGTTGTGGTGGTACCCATTGAGCTTGTGGGACAGTGCTCTTGATTGAGTCATTTTCATGATTGAATACATTTGGTTATGGCTTATTGGTGCATGGATTGCACAGTTTGTGGCTCTGAGTAGTATTTGTGTTGCTTGTCAGTAGAGTAGTGGGTATTCGATAAGATGGAGTCGTCAGATCTAGGATGGGTGCTATTGGATTTGATTGCGGTATATTTGGAAGGATTATATCGGAGGCCGACTTAGGAATTTTCTATAGTTCTTGTTGAAGGGGAGGGAGCTCCATTGCTTGTTTATTTGATGAATGGTTATGAGTTTCTGCGTGTTCTTCCATTAACAGCAGTGTACGAAGGTTTTAGAATGAGGTTTTGTTAGGTATGACATGTATTGTCGGGATTGGGTTGTTTTGAGCACCCACTGTGATCGGAAATTTTGCTTGGTTATTTGCGTTATGTGGTATATCCCGTGATGGTAACTTGGGTTATGGTTGCGGTTTGGTACAGCTTGTTCAGATTTTTACAGTGTGTAGGTTGCAAGATTCAAACCATATAAGAAATTCTGAATGTTGGAAAATTGGATTCCAAGGTTTACGAGCTAAGGTTAAAGTAATGATAATCCGTATGTTGTGTTGTCAAGCCTATATGGAATAGGCTGACGTGGGTTACACGGTGGTTTGACTGCTTAGGAACAACTCCTTGCACGTTCGAGAACGAACGTATGTTTAAGTGGGTGAGAATGTAATGACCCGATCGGTCGTTTTGAGTATTTGCACTTCGCTCGGTAGTTTGGGGGCATGAGTAGCTTCATATAATGTATTAGGAATTGTGTCCAAAATTGAGTGCATTCGGAGTTGATTTGATATTTTTCGGCGCGACTTTTTGGAAGTCGAAAATTCGACAGATCATTAAGTTTTATTTGAGGTGTATTTCGTCGGTTCGATGTTGTTATGCGTGATTTGAGGCCTCGAGTAAGTATGTGTTATGTTATGGACTTGTTGGTATGTTCGTTCGGGGTCCTAAGGGGCTTGGGTGAGTTTTGCATAGGTTTGAATTGTGTTGCACTCGTTTTTCTTATGTTTCGACGTCGTTTTTCAAGCATAAATGGTACCACATTGAACAAATAAGCTCTGATTTCTGTTTTAATTGAAGCATTAGATAAGTATCATAATTACGGATTCGTAGCAAAAAGAATCGTGGAGTTTGAACCTCATATGACGATTTTATGATCAATTTACTAAGAATTGGGTTGCTAGATTTTTTAAATTAATTACGAAATTGCCACTAACCTTGTATTAAAAATCTGTACATTTTCAAATATTGAAACCAACATATCTCTTTCATTATAAGGTCAAATGGAGTTATTCAAAAGCCTATTTTGATTGAAATTTCACAAGAAATCCATTGGAGGCATCAAAATCAAGGTTTTAGATCGTTTAGCACACAAACGAGGAAGAACATGTGGACAAAAATACTTAATAATGAAGGTTTGTTCATTTGGTCATATTTTGAGTTTGGGAGCTCGGATTTGGACAATATTTGGAGGAGATTTTCACCATATGAATTGGGTAAGTGATCTATACTCAATTTTCGGTATACTTCATGAATCCATCTTTTTTTTTTGGCATTTGATTGATGATTTTTGAGTTTTGAACATCGATTCGGAGTCGGATTTGAGTGAAACTTGTATGGTTGGACTCGTTTGTCGGATTTTGTGAGTTTTGTTGCGTTCAAATGCGCGGACCTGAGTTTAACATTTTGGTTGATTTGGGGAATTTGATTAAAGATTCGACCTTTATGGATTGGGTTTGTTTCCTTTGGAATATTTGATGTATTTGAGTTGCTTTTGGCTAGTTTTGAGCCGTTCGGAGGTTGGTACGCGTGAAATGGCATTTGTGGAACATCGTTTGGCTTGTTGGGCATTGATATTAGCTTGTTCGGGGTAAGTAACTCTTCTAAACTTAGTGCTGAGGGTATGAAGCCCCGTAATACGTGTTATGTGATTGGTATTGAGGTGACGCACATGGTAGACTACGAGTGTGTGGGTGTGCACCCTATGAATTGTGACTCCGTTGTTTCCATGGCACTGTATAGTGGCCTTATTTTGTTGATATCTGTGTTTTCACCATATGATAAAGTAACTGAGCGATCAATCATGCTAAATATCATGTTTAGGCTTCATGGTGATATTGGTAGGACCCATAGTGGTGGTTTCTTTCTGTCATCTCACTAATATCATTGATATTTCGTACTTAGTCTGTAACGTACTTGTCGGTTGTTTTGAGAGTTACTGCCCCGATTCCCTAATAATTGGTTTCCCCACGTTTGTTTGTGATTTTGGAACTTTCCAGAGTGATTAGTTGTGGATTTCGGTGAGTGTTGGGACACATAGTCCCTAAAAATGAGTTTAAGCTTTAGAAATCAGACCTTAGTTGGAACTGTGTGAAGATGAATCCGGAATGAAAATCCGTAGACTCTGTTAGCTTCGTTGAGTGATTTTGGGGTTAGGAGCGTGTCTTTCATGTGTTTTCGGGGTGTGTAGTAGATTTAGGCTTGGATCGGCGAAAGTTAGAATTTCTACAATTTCGGCCGATAGGTGAAATTTTGATATCGGGCTCGGTATGGGATTCCAGAAGTGGCAGCAGGTCTGTAGTGGCATTTATGACATGTGTGTCAAATTTGAGGTCATTCGGATTAGCTTTGCCGTGTTTTGAAATCGTTTGTGGATTTTGGAAAAATGCTAAGTCCCTAGGCTTGAATTCATTTTTAATTTGTGTTTTTGGTGTTTTGTGATGTGGTTTGAAGGCTCGACTAAGTCCGAGTGGTGTTAAATGACTGATTGGTAGGTTTGGTTGAGGTCCCGGAGGCCTCGAGTGTGTTTCGGATGCTCAAAGGAAAGAAAATAGGACTTCAGCAAAATTTGAAGTTGCTGGTTCTGGTGTTTCGCACCTGCGGAAGAGGAGCCGCAGGTGCGAACATGCATGTGCGCTAGGGGATGCGCAGATGCGGATTTGGCTAAGTACAGCTAGGCTCGCAGATGCGGCTAGGGAACCGCAGTTACGGCCCAGATGCCGTAGATATGGTCCCACCCCAAATAATGAATTTTCGCACCTGCGATGCCATTTCCGCAGGTGCGGGACTGTGACGACCCAAAAAGGGGTCATCTTATGTGAATCTAATTTTGACTGTGTTCCGAGGCCCCGAAAGCCTCCGTTGATCTCACCTCGATGTGTGTGCGCAACCCAGACGCGTAGCCGGGAAGCCTTTATGTAAAAAATTTATTAAGAGTTGAATTTATGATAATTAATTGAATAAAGTTGACTTTGGTCAATATTTTTGGTAAACGGACTCGGATCCGTGATCTGACGGTCCCAGAAGGTCCGTAGGAAAATATGGGACTTGGGCGTATGTACGGAATCGAATTCCAAGGACCCAAGTCCGAGAAATAAATTTTTAAAGAAAATTATTTTATGAAAATATTAAAGGCTTATGAAAATGAACCTTGATGTGAAACCTGTGCTGTCGGGCCCGTATTATAATTTCGGAGCCCGGAACATGTTCAATATGTGTTATTTAAGTTATATGTGAAATTTTCTAAGAAACAGACTTGATTTGATGAGTTTCGGATCAAAATGGGAAAATTAGAGTTAATGAAATTTTGAAGATTTTCATAGAACTTGAAATTTGGCTTGAAATGTGATTTTATGCTACCAAAGTCCGAATGGAATTCTGAGACCGGGAACAGTTCCGTTATGTCATTTATGACTCGTCTACAAAATTTGAAGTCATTCCGAGTAGTATAGGCCGGTTCGGCGCATTGAAATGAATTCTAGAACTCTAAGTTCAAAGTGTTGATTCAATTTGGTTTGGGGTCAAATTCTGAGTTTCGTTGTTGTTTTTCTCGTTCCGGAAGTTCGAGCGAGTCCGTATCATGAATACAGACTTGCCGGTGCTCTTGGGCGGTCCCAAGGGGCTCAGGTGAGTTTTGGACCCCCGGGAGCTAAGTTGGAAAAACAAGAATTTTCTGTATCTGGTTTCATTCTTCGCGTTCGCGGGATGGTGGCCGCGTTCGCGAAGAAGGAATTGGGCAGGGGCTACGGATTCTCTACGCGTTCGCGTTCCCTAGCCCGCGTTCGCGATGGGTTGGGCCCCCTGGCCTTCGCGTTCGCACCCCCTCCAGCCGCGTTCGCGAAGGTGTAGCTCAGCCAGCCTCCGCGTTCGCGGGACCCGCCGTCGCGTTCGCATAGGGTCCAGCCAATTGGGCCGGCCCAGCTACCATTTGTCTTCGCGTTCGCACCCGTCCAACCGCGTTCGCGGGCTCTCTCTCGCGTTCTCATAGAAGGGCCTCCTAAGGCCTGGGCCATTGGCCTTCGCGGACGCAATGCCCCTGTCGCATTCGCGATGAAGGGACATCTGGGTAGGGTAGTTTATATACGGGATTTAAGTTATTCTTTCCATTTCCATCTTCTTCCTTGTGTTATTTGAGAGCTTCCAAGAGGGCCTTCAACCTAGTACTTGAGGTAAGTAAATTCCCTATTTAACACTAGTTTCAAACATTAATTCCTAGTTAAATTCCCTACTAAATTATAAAAAATCATGGGATTAGGTAGTAATTTTAGGATTCTTGAGGACTTTGTGATTTTCCATTTTAGGCCATGAATTCGAGTAGAAATCACACATTAATGATCCTTAGGCTATGGGTGAGTGATCCCTTCGAGAATTTTCGGAATTTGATCATGCGGGACCGCGGTTGGAATTTGGAAATTCTTCAAGAATAGCGATTTTAGTAAATAACTAGGTTAATTTCCTGCATTTTGCATGCATTGATGTTATTGTATACCTTTTGGCTAGTTGCGAGTCCTCGGGTGTAGAGTTCGGAGTTTCGGGCGCAAATTGTGGTCCGAGGGGTAGATTCGACACGAAGTGAGTCTCCTTTCTAACCTTGTAAGAGGGAATTGTCCCCATAAGTGATGTATATGCTATGTGTAAATTGTTTGGGGGCTACGTATGTGCCAAGTAACGAGAGTCTGTACGTAGCGGCTATTATTGTTATGTCCGGGTAGTTAGACCCACATCATGCCTTGTATGCTTTCTAGTAATGCCTTATATGCTTTTCTCATAACGCCTGATATGTTTTCCTTGTAATGCTTTATATGGTTTATTGTGATGCCTTATGTACTATGAGATTATGTTTTGTATAGTGTTGTTCCCCTGAGGCCTTATGGAAAATTGTTGAACGACAATTAATTTTGTTATGGGAAGTAAGTATTGTAAGATATTGGGATCGGGCCGTAGGCCATGGAAGGTTTGAGAGTGATTATGTCTATATGGGATCGGGCCGTACGCCACGGCAGTGTTGAAAGTAATTGAATATATGTGATCGGGCCGTACGCCAAGGCAGTGTTGAGAAGTATTTGTGACATATATATGGGATCGGGCCGTACGCCACGGCAGTGTTGAAAGTAATTGAATATATGTGATCGGGCCGTACGCCAAGGCAGTGTTGAGAAGTATTTGTGACATATATATGGGATCGGGCCGTACGCCACGACAGTGTTGAGAAATACTTGAGATACATATGGGATCGGGCCGTACGCCACGGCGGATCTAAGAATTTGTGATTATTGTTTCGTTCGGGGGTTTTACCCTTGAAAGTGCTTTATTGTTTAGTTCAGCAATTGTTTGGATTTCTGCTATTTATATGTATACTTGTTGCTTATTTCCCTAACATGCCTACTGTATTTCATTATATTCTATCATATGTTATTACTGTTGGACCTTAGTGAGTATCGAGTCGACCTCTCGTCACTACTTCTTCGAATTTAGGCGGGATACTCACTGGGTACATATTTATTTAATATGTACTCATGCTGCACTTTCTTTTCTTTTCTGTACTTGACTGTATAGGTCCGGAGGCTGGTACATCTGATTATCAGGCCGGTGCTAGATATTGATAGCGTGGTCATACTTCACGGTGAGCTGCTTTCCCGGTGACTTCCTAGCAGCACCCTAGAGTTCTTTTGTTATATTCTCTGTCCATTTCACTCAGAATGAGACTCTGTATATATTGTAGTCATTGTATATTCAGTAGTTGCGCACGACACTTGTGACACTAGTTCCTGGCACACACACGTAGTGTATGTATATTTTGGGTTTTGAGTTGTACATGTATGCGTATGCTTTATTTCCATGTCAAGTTATCATCATGTTTAACTGTTTAAAAATTTGTAATTATTGACTTGTTTAATCAAATGGGAAGGGTAACACTTAGTGTAATCCATATTGGCTTGCCTAACCCCGTCGTTGGACGCCATCACGACCTGGATTAGGGTTCTGGGTCGTGACTGGGACCGCAGGTGCGGCCCAATTGACAGCAAAAGTAGAAGTCATTGGTCAGAAATATCAAATTCGAGGGTTTGAATTTCATAACTTCTAAAATGATTTGGAGCTCGGGAATAGGCGATTTGGGTGGATTTTGAAGAGGAGATCAATAGGTAATGATTTCTAATCCTATTTCACTTGTATTTCATTAATCTATAGTAAGTTCTTCAATCTAATCAAGGGTTTTGAGTGGGAAAATAGAAAAATGGGAGAAAGGTTCCCCAATTGAAATCCAATAATTTGATGAGATTTTGACGTCGGATTTTGATGATTCTTGTTCGAGTGTGTTCGTGAGTGAATGGGTGTTCTAAATTGGTAACTTTCACTTGTTTCCGAGACCTGGGCCCAGGGGACCTTTTGGGCAATTTTCCTAATTTCGCGTATTAGCATCGAATTAATTAGTTAGATTAATTTCTTAAAGTTATATTTACATTATGCAATTGAATTGAATAGATATGGGCCATTTGGAGTCGGGTACTCATGGCGAGAACGTGATTTCGAGTTGAGTTGAGTAGTCGAGGTAAGTGGCTTGCCTAACTCAGTGTTGGGGACTTCTCTTAGGTTGTTTTGACATAAATTGTCGTGTGGGCACCGTGTACGTGAGGTGACGAGTACGTACACGGGCCATTCTTGCAAACATCCCATTTTCCTTCAAAAACTTATAAATTGTTTTTCTTCTATTACGTTGCTTCAATGTGTTAAATTGTTCATCTTAGATTAGGGAAGTATGCCTATTTGTTTACATATAACTTGCCTATCTGACACTCCGTGAGCCATGTTTAGCTATTTTTCCGTGCTTTCCTACATGTGATTAGTTGAATTTTTTAAATTGATGATTTTCTGTTATTCACATAGCATTGCATATTTCAATTCGGGACTACGGACGTATTCTGGGAGACCCCCTCCTATATTACATATTTAAATTGGGGACTACTGACGTATTCTGGGAGATCCCCTTTGTACTGCATATTTAAATTGGGGACTACAGACGTATTCTGGGAGATCCCATGTACTGCATATTTATTTTGGGGACTATAGACGTATTCTGGGAGATCCCACAATATACTGCATAATCATTTGGAACTATGGCAGATTCCACTATGTGATACGTTGTGCAAAGCCGAGGGCTCTTTTTACTGTTATATTTTAGATTATTTCGTTTAACTGTTTACTGTAGAAATTACTTGTCTTTCATACTATTTTTAAATTGTTTTATTTAGAAATCCAATAGAGCCTTAACCTGACCTCGCCACTACTTGACTGGGGTTAGGCTTGGCACTTACTGGGTACCAAATGTGGTGTACTCCTGCCCTTTCCTTAACATGTTTTTCGTGTGCAGATCCAGGTACGAGTTATCCTTCACGTGGCTAGTCGTTGCAGCTGTTACCAGGAGACCGTAAGGTATTTCTGCCGCGTCCGCAGAATCCTCTGAGTCACCTTCCATTCTGGTCTATATTGAGATTTCTATGTATTTTCTTTCCAGTTTTGTTTAGAACTACAGTAGTATAGAAGCTTGTGACTGTATTATGACAATCCGGGTCTTGGGGTATATTTTTATATGCCGAGCGGCGTTGTTATGCTTATTTAGACTTTTTCCTTTTCTGTCGTTATTTTTATCGCATTTAATTAAGTTTTTAACCGCAAATTTAGGCTTACCTAGTCGTAGAGACTAGGTGCCGTCACGATACCTTTCGGGGGTAAATCGGGTTGTGACATAGTCATATTCATGCATTCATATCATATCTCACTATCAATTGTTGTTTATTCATACATCATATCATTGTTGTCGGGCTAGTTTCTTGACATTGTGAGCCCGTGAGTGAGACTAGAGAGATTGATGGCTGAGTGAGGCTGAGAGCCTGATTATGAGTGACTGCTATGGGATCGAGTTGTACGCCGCAACATGTTATATTGATTTATGCCTGGATCTTGCTTTTGATAGCGCTTGGGTTGTAGGAGCCCCTCCGGAGTCTGTACACACCCCCAATGAGCGCGGTTGATAATATTTATGGATGGATCTTCCCTGGACATGGATCTTGTTAGAAGTATTTATATACCTTGAGATGGATCTTCCCCATGGGGCCGGATTGGCCTTCCTCGGTACTGTGTAACTGATGGTCAGTGATGTATATATTCCAGGAAGGATCTTTCCTGGGCCATATGGGCCATATACAGTACCGAGTGGTTGAGCGTGATGAGTGAAAAGTGTAACACAATGAGATTAAGTACTCTGGGAGTGTGAGTACATGATTCATCTCTGAGATACATGGCATTGACATGCACACATGACATACATGCATGTATATGCATTTTTCCTCATGTTTTACGTTATCACGTCATTCACGACTTTTTTACACACATTGATATGTGGGCATAGAGAAGTATTTCACACTTTCTATCTGGAAAGACGATGAAACATCTTATTTATTGTGGAAAGAATATTTAGAGAAATTACAGTTTTCAAACTTACTCGTATTTTCGGCATTCTCGGTAAAAGATTTGGGCTTTCAATGAGATACTTGAATAGCATCACTATTTTCTGGAACTATGAAGGAGCTGAGCAATTTTTACGTCTGAGATACCACTTTTATTACTTGTATTATGTTGTTATGAACTGTCGTAGGATATTGGTATTGGACCCGACCTTGTGTTAGCTCTTCACTACTTTCAACCTAAGGTTAGTATTGCTACTTATTGAGTACATGGGGTCAGTTGTACTCATACTACATTTCTGCACCTTGTGTGCAGACGTTGGATGCTGATGTTGTTGTGATCGACAAGAGCTGGAGTTGAAGACGTACCTGTGTTCCGGTTGTAGTTGTCTCTTGTTCATGGTAGCCTTAGATTTATAATAAATATGTTTATATACATTTCGAACAGATGATGTATTTGTTTCATACCAGCTTTGTAAATCTAATCTTAGAAGCTCATGATTTGTACTACTAGTCCTAGGGGAATGCATCAGATTCAGATATTTCTTTACTTAATTTCTTTATTAAATTGTTATTGGAACTAATTAGCTTTTAAATTGGCTTAGCTAGTGGGTTGGGTTAGGTGTCATCACAGCTAGTTGGATTTTGAGTCGTGATATAAATATTTTAATATATAAAAGATCTACGTAATTACTATTAAGTTCATTTGAACTGTAACCGACCTTCTAGATCCGCCGTTAGTTGCCAAGATGTATTGTAATTATCTCAATTTTTCTTTGCTCTAAATTGCCATGCATGAACTTATAAAAATGAAGCAGAGAAGAAACGAATCTATCATTGTTCTTAATACATGGGGATAATCAATAAACTAATAAACTAAAGTTTGATCTAGTGTTCCAACTACCAACTAAGTTTCTTATTACAATAGCCACCACGGTTAGTATTTATTTATGGCGAAAAACACAAGAACTTACTCATAGCGTGATTAATACTTCCTTGTTCACCGTTAGTTGTCACGTTTCGCTTTTCAATAGTCAATTTGACTAATTTCTTAAGTTAAATTGTATTAGATTTTTTTAATAGTTTAAAATTAAAATTTTGATATTTGAAAACTATACAAAAATTACTAATAATTTATAATTTTTCGCATATCAATATGATGCAAGTAAAAGTGAACGGAAGGATTACATCTGAAGTCGTGAAGAACTTCGTCAAAGCAGAGACGATAATGACAGTAATAATTTAATATATTTTTCTCAAAGAGAATTGACAGATTGTGATGACTTAATTTTTTTTCTTATTTTACACAAGAAAATTGCATTAACGGCACTATCACAGCTCGATATTTGTTTTCTTTGCTCTTTTATATTTACTTGTATAAGCAGGTACTTTCCGGTATTTCTGTTTTGCTTTTATTCCAATAATTTTCAGTCAATAACTAAATTGTTTGAGAAAAAGAGATGAAAATGTATTGTAGACACTGAAATTTTAATATATCAAGATAAGTCCTAAATTCAAGACAACTCTTGAAATATTAGAAGTCTATTCGGGTTACTTGGTGGCTACTCCACTCAAACTCTAATTCATGCCTATAAATAAGGCTACATATGTCCTTCAAAGGGGATCTGAGCAATTCCATAAACTCTCGGAATATGCACAAAGAGATCAAATATGGGATCTCAGCAATTCCATAAACTCTCGGAATATGCACAAAGAGATCAAATATGAGATCCCCGAAATTCCATGAACCTCTTGGAATGTTCATTAAGCGATCGAAGACATGTCAAATATGCCTTGCTTAAAGTCCTACGTTCGAGAAATGCGCCACTAAGGTCCTCGAATCACGTAGAGTAAATCGGAGGGATGAATCAAGGGATAAACAGAGTTGTAACCTACAATGTTTATCAATAAAATCATTTTTCTTTATAGTTGTTTATGATTGAAGTTTTATTTTTCTCTGCATAAATTTGTTGTAAACAAATTGGCACGCCCAGTGGGACCAGTTCAGCCCTTCATCTCTTCCTCCTGCAAATCAAAAACTTCAAGTTTCAAGATTATCTATTGTGATCGTCAGGTACTTCAAGTCTCGTCTTCAAGTTTCAGCAAGTCTACACCTCGACAAACCTTGAAGTAGGGGGCATTTGTAGACACTGAAATTTTAACAGATCAAGATAAGTCCTAAATTCAAGACAACTCTTGAAATATTAGGAGTCTATTTAGGTTACTTGGTGGCTACTCCACCCAAACCCTAATTCATGCCTATAAATAAGGCTACATATGTCCTTCAAAGGAGATCTCATCAATTTCATAAACTCTCGGAATATGCACAAAGAGATCAAATATGGAATCTCAACAATTCCATAAACTCTCAGAATATGCACAAAGAGATCAAATATGAGATCTCCGAAATTTCATGAAACTCTTGGAATGTTCATTAAGCGATCAAGGACATGTCAAATATGTCTTGCTTAAAATCCTACATTCGAGAAATACGCCACTAAGGCCCTCGAATCACGTAGAGTAAACCGGAGCGAAGAATCAAGGGATAAACAGAGTTGTAACCTACAATGTTTATCAATAAAATTCTTTTTTCTTTATAATTGTTTGTGATTGCAGTTTTATTTTTCTCTACACAAAGTTGTTGCAAACAAATTGGCACGCCCGGTGGAACAATCTCTACCTCTCATCTCAACTTTTCAATCACCAAAGTTCAAGAACAACGAAATGGATTCCAAGAAAATCAACTCCAATTCAACTTCCGCCAAGGCTGCTAATTCCAGGTTCTATGTTGATGTGGAAAGCATCCTTGATGTTACCTTTGGAAGTTTTGTACCAGTTACGAGGAGCAAAGCAAGCTCGTTAGGACAACAAGCACACCAGGTGTCGTCCGCATCAACCCCTGTTTTCAGATCTTCATCCTCAAAAGGAGTAGGATCTTCCACAAACGCACCCGAAGAAGGAAGCGGTGTTGCTAAAAAGATCAAGAAAACTCTTTCTCTACTTGACCTCTCCTGATCCAAGCACTCTGCTATGAAAGAATGATGATGATTGAAGTGATGGATCCTCCCCACATACACCACATATCGTGAGCCAATCAAGGATCATCTGTGTGAAAATCCATGCTACTCTCCATCATCCACGACAATCATGCAAGCCATGGTGACAAACACTTCATTTGTGGAGGAGCAGTTGGCAAACTTGACGGAAGCAATCGCTGGCTTGACCAAATGCATGCAAAATCAAGATGCTAGAATTGGCAAGCTAACAGACAGGGTGGGAATCTTAATGGAAGAAGATCCACCCATGCACCCGGCAAACTCCCAGAAGTTCAAGAGATTGATCCTCCCTCACGACAAGTTGCATCCACTAAGGAAATTCCAGTCTCTTCGGAAGGGATGATTCCAATCAATCAACTAAACGAGTTCATTGAAGGGACTATAAAAACAAATATGAAGTCTCTTCCAAGTCCTCCTTTACCTACACAAAGCCGTACACATCAAGGATCAATATGTTGAAGATGCCTACTGGCTTTCAACCTCCAAAATTTCAACAGTTTGATGGCAAAGGAAATCCAAAGCAACATGTGGTGCACTTTATTGAGACATGCAACAATGCCGGGACTTATGGAGATTACCTCGTCAAGCAGTTTGTCCGCTCATTAAAAAAGAAAATGCTTTTGATTGGTACACAAACCTCGAGGCTGGATCTGTTGATAGTTGGGAGCAGTTGGAGCAAGAGTTTCTCAATCGTTTCTATAGCACAAACGCATCGTAAGCATGATCAAACTTACAAACACTCATCAAAAAAAGGATGCGCTTGTTATTGACTTCATCAACCGCTGGAGGGGCTTAAGACTCAACTGCAAAGATCATATTAGTGAAACTTCTAGCATGGAAATGTGAATTCAAGGCATGCATTGGAGTCTTCTCTATATCTTACAAGGCATAAAGCCCAAAACATTTGAAGAACTAGCAACTCGTGCACATGATATGGAATTACGTATTGCTACAAGTGGAGATCAAAGGTTTCCTTGCTTTGAGCCTCATGATGAAATAGAAGCAGAGGATGTTGAGAGAGGGGGAAAGTATTCATCCGAAGATGACACTGAAGAGTCCATGCATGTTGCAACGCTCCTTAAAGCACGAGCCTAAAATGCATGTTATAATGCTCCTCAACGCACGAGCCTATACTGCAAGTTGTATTGCTTCTTGTCACATGAGTATGTACTATATGTCACTAAGCTCCCCAATTTTAACTAAATCTTTAAGACGTAAAGCTTTTCAAATTTGAGCAAATTCTTGAAGTTGCAAAGCTCTTCGAATTCGAGCAAAGACTCAAGTCGAAAGCTCTTCAATGTTGAGCAAAGACTTCATGTCGCAAAGCTTTTCAAATTAGAGCCAAACATTAATACATAATGCTTTTAAAATTCTAGCAAAGACTTCTGCAAATCTCTTAAAATTCGAGCAAAGACTTCAAGTCGTAAAACTTTTCAAATTAGAACCAATTTTAAAGACATAAAGCTCTTCAAATTTGAACAAAGTCTTCAAGTTGCAAAGCTCTTCAACTGTGAGCTAAATCGTCAAGTAATGAGGCTCATGAAATTCGCGAAACTTCAAATTGTAAGCTAACCTTCAAGTTTCAAAATCATGTGTTGCAATGGTCGAGTACTTCAAGTCTCGTCTTCAAGTTTCGGCAAGCCTATACCCCGACAAACCTTGAAGTAGGGGGCATTTGTAGATATCGAATTTTTAAAGGATCAAGCTAAATCCTAAATTCAAGATACTACAGGACTCTTGAAATCCTAGGAGTAGTCTATAAGGGTTTCTTGGAAGTTACTCTAACCTAAACCCTAATGCGCACCTATTTAAAGGGATACATATTCCCTTGAAGAGGGTCTAAAAAATCCCTTAAATTCTCGAGATATTCAGAAAGGGATCAAGGCATAAAATAATATCATGATCAATATATGTTCTTCTTGATAATCAAATACTTCATGAAGAATATTCATACAATGATCTACTTTCATGGAGATTATATAATCCATAAAGGTCTGCATCATCCTATGTTCAAGAATACGCTAATCTAGTCCTCGAATCATAGAGAATAATTCGGAGGAAAAATCAAGGGATAAACAGAGTTGTAACCCGCAATGTTTATCAACAAATCAATAAATCACTTTATTCTTTTGTGGTTGAAGTTTATTTTTCGTATGTTGAAAATTTATTGCAAACGGGTATATATATTATTTCTACCACATGGAAAAACAGATTTTTAGTATTTGATGTTTAAATTGAGCTGTGAGATGCTTTCTAACTTTGAAATAATGATTGGCACCTCAGAATGGTAAAATTCATGAGAAAAAAAAAACAAATTCCATTCTCTCACCGACATTTGTTTTAATCTTTTTCACTTTTTTCCCTATTCCATGAAAAGAAAAAGAAAAGAAAACCTTCATTGAAACACAAATTTGTAAAAGAAAACATGTCGTCTCTCTATTTTTACAGACCAAAAGCAAAAGATGTTATTTCACCTTTGTCTTTTCTCTCCTCTTCTTTTCTTTTTTATTACTTGAATATTTCATGTTCTTTTTCTTTTCTCTTGACTTTTCTTTCTCAAGAGGAGTAGAAGTGAGAAAGACAGGACACAATATTTATATATGTTCTTGTAATAAGAATATTCTGAATGTAGTTCTTAATTTTTTGGTGTTGCGACTTGTTTAGGGATTGAAGAAGGCTCTACCAGTAAAGAGAGGGAATGAGAGAAGGTTACAGATACTTAACTCGATCAACTAATAGCCTTGAAACCTTAATACTCCGTTACAATTTGTGTGACAAAATTTTCTTTTTAGTCCATTCTAAAACTCGACACACAACCCATATATAAGCAATTAAATAATACAATGCATGCAGAACTCATAAACAATATACACAACGTGCTATAAAACTTATCGCGAACAGTATTGATGTGTAATTCTTCTAGAGTAGTTGTTGTTGAATTGAACATGTTTGAAATTTCGCATAATTTTACTCATAGACAAAACCCTGCCAAAAGTGTATTGGTGGTAAAAAAGGCATAACACGTGGACTACTATCAAAGGTGACAAGTGGCGCATACAATTAAGCGAATAAAAGATCAGGAAGGCGCAGGAGAACCACCCATGGTATTTCTTTAGAAAAGGTACTGGTCCTGAGAGCTAAAAAAGAAAAAGAAATAGGAACGGAATGAATAAAGACTCTAAAGGAGGAAGGTACATGAATTTGTTATAAAATCAGGAAGGGAAATCAATATTAAATGTGGTTACGAGGAATCTTCAGTCATTAATGTCGTTGTTACAATTATAATTGGTAACGGGCAATCAAGGCAATTAATGCCAGAATTAAGTAGGGAAACCATTATAATTATGTACCCTTATATAAAGATCTGATTCTCATTTATAATCACATCTGAATTTTAATCAACTATATACAATCATTCTTTTACTTTATCCGAAAGGTTCTAACCACAATTCTAGGAAAGATTATCAATCCGTCTTGAGTTTTCTTTTTCATTACTCTTTTTGTTCTTCATATTACCAAGAAAATGAAGTAATTTTGATTATCAGTAACCTGATTTCTTCTTGATATTGACATTGACCGAGAAATTTATTTTTGGGTTACACAAATTGGTTATGTTACCGAAAATCTGATTATCTGTTCACTTTTCAAACTTTATTTTTGGCAACAAAATATGTCAACTGCTAACAAGAACAACCAGCTAAATAAACAAGGTGGAACTCTACCACATCACACACCCACGAGCACTCCTCAGCACTCACGTGAAAGTTCACCTGAAAGGTCTGCTTTGCATACTTATGGGCAACATAGAGATAATCAAATTGTTGAACAAGATGCTTTGAAGCAGTTGATTGCAGAACACGTGAACGAAGCGTTGCTAGCTTTTGTTAAAGGATTACCCAACACATCACAAACCCCACCACCAGTTAATACAACTACCTTGGAGAATCCGCGTTCATGACTCGATAACTCTGAAAGTGGAGAAATGCCTAATGAATCTCGCGATGTATGGCCAGGTACACCAAATAATTCTTGTTTACAAAGTTTAGTACTAACTTTAAAGAAATAGCTGAAGGCGCAAAATGAGCGTATGGAACAAATACCTAGCATGCCTCATGTGATCAAATGTGTGGATATTGACAAATATTCGCAACAACCCTGAAAGCCAAGTGCAACACCTTTACCAATTTTTAAAAAGTTTAAAATGCCTGATATCCCTAAATATGATGGGACACCAAACCCAAGGGATCATGTTACGGTATTAACGGCAGGCGTGAAAGGTAATTATTTAACCAAGCAGAATATTGAATCGTTTTTGGTTTAAAAAAATTGGTGAAACTCTTACAAAAAGGAGCATTAACATGGCACTCAGTCTTACATGTAAACTCCATTAAATATTTTGCTGAGCTTACAGATTCATTTATAAAGACGCATTTGGGGGCTCAAAAAGTTGAAAAGGGGATGGAGAATATCTTCAAAGTTAAGTATGTAATTGCTAAGAGAATTCATGGATAGATTCCAACGTGAGAGAATGATGTTGTCGCGGGTACCTTATAATTGGGCAACTATGGCATTTGCATGAAACTTGAACGAGAAAAGTTTAGAAGCCACGAGGAAGTTGAAAGAAAGTTTGCGGGAGTTTCCCCCAACAACTTGGAATGATGTGAACAATCGATACACTACGAAGCTGCGGATAGGAGAAATGTCACGACTCAAATTCCCAACCTTAGAGATCGTGATCGCGCCTAAAATCACACTTTCTAGGCAAGCCAATGTTAGAGTTCAATTAGCTATTTTTCTTTGATTATTTACTTAAGCACAATAAAATAAATTTAAAATGAACTTAATCTAATGATTTCCAATAAATAACTGTTTTGAAAAAATATAAAACAGGCTCTACGAACTAAGAGAAGACTCCCGGGATCTGCGAACGCCGGCAGATATACCTCGTGTCTCCGGATAATGGATAGCTGCTACTAAAATCCCTACTGCTGGCTGGTACTTGGATCTGCCAAAAGAGTGCAGAGTGTAGTATCAGTACAACCGACCCCATGTACTGAGTAAGTGTCGAGCCTAACTTCGACGAAGTAGTGACGAGGCTAAGGCGGGGAAATATTACTTAACCTGTGACAATATATATATATATATATATATATATATATATATATATAATAAAGCAATAAAATAATTCTACAAAAACAAGAAAATATCAACAGAAACAATAAATGAAATAACTCAGTCGCCTATTCCAGGCCTCAGTTGTCACCAAAATCTCACACAAATTTCAAAATTTCCAAACTTTACTTTAAAACAACCGTATGTGCAGAATATGAGAAACAGTAGAGTAAAACAGTAAAGTTTTCAAATTTTTGTAATAAAAATCAGTAAAACATAAATATCCTCCCTTATCACTGTCTTGTTGTGGCGTGCAACCCGATCCCACTTGTCCATCCTTATCACTATCATTTATTTTTCCTGTCCACCCTTATTACTATCATTTATTTTCCATGTCCACCCTTATGACTATCATATTGTCCACCCTTATCACTATCAATTGTCCACCCTTATCACTATCAATTTATTTATTTATCAAAACTTTCCCAATTCAGGCCAAGTCTTTCACAACACTTTTATCCCAACAATTGTAAACATGAAACTGTACTTCTCATAAACTCATCAATATTATCACAAAAAATGGAACCAACAGAAATACATATATATCTCGTAAAACAATGTCAACCCACTCAATCTTTATGTACCACAATAAAACCAAGGAAAACACTAATACTTTTCCAAAAATAATTACAACCAGACTTAACAATAAATTAACAAGCCAAGTAATCATAGAAACAACAATGGACATGAAGCAATTAAAATCTAGGCAATTAAACATTGGAAATGGGGAGGGGATCATGTAAACAGACAATTTGGTGGTGCATAGATACTCGTCACCTCACCTATACACCACTTACATGCAATTTCACATAACAATTTAGTTGGGGATTCCTATTCCTATTACACCAAGCACTTACCTCAATTTCGCAGGCCACTCACTGTTCAATTATAGTTTCTCCTCTTGAATTCACCTCCAATACACTTGAATCTAACCATAATTAACTTAATATCATTAACTAATGCTAAAGGATCTAACTTTACTGAAAATTATAATTTTTCCTAAGTTTTCTAAATAAAAAAAAAAGTTAAAACTCGACCCCGGGCCCGCTTGGTCCAAACTCGGGGTTCGGACCAAATTACGTTTCCCCATTCACCCTCGAGCACGAATATACAATTAGTTTCGAAATCCGACCACAGTCTAAACTTAATGCTAAATATACATATCCAGTATACTAATATCATATCCCAAAACTAATAATCATTGTATAAAATAGAAAGAACGAAGAAAATTATTACAGTGACTTTGGTTATAAAACTAACGTTTTGAAACATTGCAAGGTTAACTACTGACCTCTCACGTTGAAAGTCACTTTATATTTGTTAAATGACATTGTATCCAATCATCATCATTATTATAATTTTATATCCTCACATGATTAACTAATCAAATAATCAGCATCTCTCCTAATTTAAAGATCATAGCGGAAGCCTTGACAATACTTTTCATAATATTGTATAATCAAATCCTATTTATGAACTCATCAACTTTTACGTAATCGTATTTTCTATCTTTGCTACAATTACCAGTCAATGATGTCTTAAGAATAGTGGCAATCGACATCCAAAAAATATTCTCCATAACAATAGCTTTTAACATTTCATAAATCATTTCTAATTCCCTCAATATCATTGCCATATCGATCATTGCTTTCTATTATAAATACCATCATTACTTCTTCACTCTACGCTGTCATCAATACCAATTAACCAAAAGATTCAATTCAAAAGGTATATCAAAGTGTAGTAATACCTAAAGTTTTGCTTTCTTCCTAATTTCGTATGGACTGCACGCGCCGAGAATCCTTGGTCGCCGTCCCTCTTCTCTATGCCAATGTCTGCCCTTTTTGTTGTTTGTTTGTTGTTTTTTTTTAATAATTGAGGACTTTAATTTTCATCTGTATAACCCAGAGTAATCTCACATGGCCCACCAGTAAAAAGTGGGCCTGGCACACCTTACAGTTTTTTTATTTTTTTATTTTATTTATTTGCAACATATAATTATCCATTATCCACTTATTTAATATACTATATTATCTTCTCAACCGGACGTCTGAATCACGTCAGTTTAACAATTTTCATCAAAAATTCATTTCTCGAGTTAGGGACCTCGGAATTCGATTTCGGGCATATACCCAAGTCCCATATTTTAATATGGACCTCACGAGACCGTCGGAACACAGGTCTGGGTCCGTTTACTCAAAACATTGACCAAAGTCAACTATAATCAAATTTTAACTCTAGAAATTACTATTTCTCATATTTTCACATAAAAGCTTTTCGGTTTCACGCTCGGACTGCGCACGCAAATTGAGATATTTAAAATTAGTCTTTTTATGGCTAATAAGCCTGGAAGGGAGTCTAAATTCATAAAATTACCCCTTGGGTCATCACAAGAATATACAGTTACACATCCAAGAGTTGATGAATAACCAACTTCAAGACGCTCGAAATCAGACAGAAGGTCTGATAAAAATAGGTATGAGCCTTACATGGGAAACGCAGCACAAGATTCCCCACCTAAACAAGAGAATGCACGATTTGATTCAAGATCAAGGCAAAAAGAGGCAGGTTGTAATGACCCAGCGGGTCGTTTCGTGTGTTGGACTCCGTTCCCGTGAATGACTCTTCCCATAGCGACTACTCGTGCCTTATGACTTGTGTGGGCCGGTAGTTCGAGATTCGGAAGTGTTTTGGCCAGTTCAGGAACACTTGGTTCCTGAAGGCTAGCCTATTTGGCTGATTTT
>ML273694.1:65952-120881 GCA_005239495.1 Nicotiana undulata | reverse complement strand
ACACTTGTAGCATCCCTCATTAGCTGGCCTTTCAGGAGCCTTTGCCTTGTTGAAGTTTCCTCCTCTAGAGATGCCTTTCTTCCTCATGAGAAAGTTTCTGAAAATTCTTTGGTGATCATGGCCATCTCATCATCCTCCAGATCTGCTCCCTCTGTAATCCTTAGTGCTAGATTTCTTTCTTTCTTTGGGGCATACATTTTCATGGTCTGCCTTCTGAGTTCATAAGCAGTAAGGTTGTCAATCAACTCATCTAGTCTAAGGGTTGCCATATTTTTGGATTCCTGAATGGCAGTTATCTTGCTTTCCCAGGAGATAGGCAGAACCCTTGTCAAAATCTTCTCAACCTTGTCTTCTTCAAGGATGACTCTTCCAAGAGACTTGAGTTCATTAGTCAAGGTTGTGAACCTTGTGTACATCTCCTGAATTGTTTCACCTTCCTTCATAGTGAAGTTTTCATACTGAGAGTATAGCAATGTACCTCTAGACCTCTTCACTTGAGTTGTTCCTTCATGTGCCACTTGTAGAGTATCCCAGATTTCCTTGGCAGTGGTGCAGCTTTGGATTCTGTTGTATTCATCTGGACCAAGTCCACACACTAGCCACTTCTTAGCCATGGCATTCTTCTCCCATTTCTTCAGATCCTCAGCTGTGCAGTCAGCCCTAGTTTTAGGCACATCTACTCCTTCAGCAGTTTTCTTCATTGTTGCAAGTGGTCCATCAGTGACTATGTCCCAGAGTTCATAGTCCTCTCCAATAAGGTGATCCTTCATTCTATTCTTCCACCAAGAATAGTACTGGCCGTTGAAGAGTGGTGGCCTTGCAGTTGATTGTCCTTCCCAGTTCCCAGGTGGTGCACTCATCTTGATCTTTTCCTAGGTGTTAGCCTCTTCAAGGATAACCTGCTCTGATACCAATTGATGTTTTAGACTTCAATACTACACAATATTATAAGTTAATTGTGCAGTACCCAATTTTCGAGTGCTGTCTAATAAGAAGAACCTGGTTCTTCTTAGTCTACTACTTACTACAGTTTGCGGAATAATTAAGCAGTAATAGTAAAGACACATGGATTTTTACGTGGAAAACACCTTGCTCAAAAGGTGAAAAAACCACGACCTACTCCTCAGTAGGATTTGCTCAAAACTCTTCACTAAACTTTGAGCCAAAACGGACTTACAAAATAAACTCTTTTGTAATCCTAGGACTAACTCTAATCCTCTTTGTATCAACTAGCCTCTAGCTAATTTCTACAGATTTCAAGCTAACTCTTACTTGAACAATGTGTACCTATTACAATTGCTTCTATGAAAGCTGATAAGATACAATATTTAAACTCCTACTACAATCAACTAGACTCAATATACAAACAATGAAATTGTTCCTTCTAGTTGAATTGTAGCCTTTGTATCGCACAACAATTCTGCTTGCAAAACCTCTGGGACTGTTGCTTCAGAACTTGATTCACTTTAGCACTTGTGCGTCTCTCTCTTTCAGCAGTAATACATTGATTATTTATAGAGGCCATTTGTTGAGTCCATGATACAATTCTTATCCAACTCTTCCTTGGTAGACGAGTTTGATTGTAACTCAACTTCTTTCCTCTATTTCTGTCCTAGCTGAAAGCAACTTTTGTCTTCTCTATCAATTTGCAACCTTTTCGTATTAGGAGACATTCTCTTAGTTCTTTGATACTTAGCAATCACTGATATCTCCTAGACTTGTACGATTTGTGATCCAACTGCTTCATTCAGAAGTGTATGCTATGATGGACCTGGTTCAACTGGACGCCTTTTGTCAATCTTCAAAACTCATTCAGTGACATGGACCAACACGCTCCCACTTCCACTCAGAAATTTCTAACCTCTGAAGTAATCCGCCTGGTCTCTGGTGCTCATACTTGACCTGCTGGCAGTTGAGTGCCACATACTCAACAATGTCTCTCTTTATCCGCCTCCACTAATACTGCTGTCTCAAATCCTGATACATCTTCGCGGCACCCGGATGAATGGAATACCGCGAGCTATGTGCCTCTGCTAATATCAACTCTCGAAGACCATCCACATTGGGCACGCAAATATGGCCCTGCATCCTCATAACCAATAGTCACATCTCTGGCATCACCTCGACGGACCCTGTCCTGAAGAACTAACAAGTGTCGATCATCATATTGGCGAGCTCTGATATGATCATAAAGAGAAGACCGGGAAGCCATGCTGGCTAATATCCGGGGAGGCTCTAACAAATCCAACCTCACTAGCTGCCTTGCTAAGGCCTGAACATCACGTGCTAAGGGTCGCTCTGCTGCTGATAGATAGGCTAGACTCCCAAAACTCTCTGCTCGGCAACTCAGGGCATCGGCCACTACATTGGCCTTCCCCGGATGATATAAAATGGTGAGATCATAATCCTTGGGAAGCTCCAACCATCTCCTCTGGCGAAAATTCAAGTCCTTCTGCCTCAGCAGATACTGCAAACTGCGATGGTCGGTAAAAATCTCACATTGTACCCCATATAAATAATGGCGCCAAATCTTTAAGGCATGAACAATGGCAGCTAACTCAAGATCGTGCACTAGATAATTCTTCTCGTGCACCTTCAACTTTCTAGACGCGTAGGCAATCACCCTACCGTCATGCATCAACACCGCTCCCAAGCCAACGCAAGAAGCATCACAATAGATTGTGTAAGAACCCGAACCAGTAGGCAAGACCAATACCGGAGTTGTGGTCAATGCTGACTTGAGCTTCTGAAAGCTCTTCTCACACTCATCGGACCATCAGAATGGAGCACCCTTCTGGGTCAATCTGGTCAAAAGTGAAGCAATAGAAGAAAATCCCTCCACAAAGCGACGGTAATAGCCCGCCAAACCAAGGAAACTCCTAATCTCTATAGTTGAGGACGGTCTGGCCCAACTCTACACCGCCTCAATCTTCTTCGGATCCACCTGAATACCCTCACTAGACACCACGTGCCCCAAGAAAGCTACCAAACCAAGCCAAAACTCACACTTGGAGAACTTTGCATAAAGTTTCTCCTCTCTCAACCTCTGCAACACAACCCTCAAATGTTAAGAGTGCTCCTCCTAGCTGCGAGAATATACCAGGATGTCATCAATGAACACAATGACGAATAAATCAAGGTAAGGCTGAAACACGTTGTTCATCAAATGCATGAATGCGGCTGGGGCATTGGTCAGCCCAAATGACATAACCAGAAACTCGTAATGACCATATCTGGTCCTGAAAGCAGTCTTCGAAATGTCAGAATCCTGAATCTTCAACTGGTGACACCCAGACCTCAAGTCAATCTTGGAGAATACCCTAGCTCCCTGAAGCTGATCAAACAAGTCATCAATACGAGGCAAAGGGTACCGGTTCTTCACTGTAACCTTGTTCAGCTGCCTATAATCAATGCCATGCGCATAGAACCATACTTCTTCTTTACGAACAACACCGGTGCACCCCAAGGTGACACACTAGGCCGAATGAACCCCTTATCTAGGAGTTCTTGAAGCTGCTCTTTCAACTCTTTCAACTCTACTAGGGCCATGCGGTAAGGTAGAATAGAGATAGGCTGGGTGTCCGGTACCAAATCAATACCAAAATCAATGTCCCTGTCAGGTGGCATGCCCGGCAGGTCTGCAGGGAATACGTCCGGAAACTCACGGACCACAGGAACAGAATCAATAGAAGGAGTATCACTACTAACATCTCTCACAAAAGACATATAAGACTCACATCCCTTCCCAATCATACGCTGAGCCTTCAGGTAGGAAATCACCCTACTAGACACATACTCCACCGAACCTCTCCACTCAATCCTCGGAAATTCAAGCATAGCTAAGGTCACGGTCTTGGCACGACAGTCAAGAACAACATGGCATGGGATAGCCAATTCATGCCCAAAATAACATCGAAGTCAACCATGCTAAGCAATAATAGATGTGCCCGGGTCTCCAGACCCCCAATAGATATAACACAGGATCGGTACACCCGGTCCACCACAACAGTATCACCCATCGGAGTCGACACATGAACAAATGTAATCAAAGACTCGCGGGGCATATCCAATAAATGTGCAAAGTATAGTGAAACATATGAATACGTGGAACCAGGATCAAATAATACCGAAGCATCTCGGTGGCAGACTAAGACAATACCTGTAATCACTACATCTGAAGCTATGGCATATGGTTTGGCTGGGAGTGCATAGAAGCGAGCCTGCCCTCCAGCTGATCGACCTCCCCCTCTAGGGCGGCCTCTAATTGACTGGCCTCCACCCCTGGCTGCTTGAGTGGGTGGTGTGGAAACCGGTGCTGAAGCTGGAGGCTGGCTCCTCTACTGAAATGAACTACCAGAAAGGCGGGGACAATACCTCTTGATATGACCCGGATCCCCACACTCTAAGAAACCCCTCTCATTAAAAGACGGTGGGGACTGAAGGGAACCCCTGGAACAAGAATAGCTGCTGGAAGAGCCATGTGCTGAAGAACCCTGAACCGATGGTGGCCGAGATGAGCTATGGGCTGGGAGGGTGCTGAATGATGAACGACCCGGATGAGAGCTACGGGGATCGTGTCCTGATGAAGCACCACTATAAAATGGACGAGCTGGATGAGGAGGCCTGAATGAACGGCCTCTGCTATGCTGAGACTGACCTCCTGAGTGAACACCACCATAGCTACCAGACCCTCGAGGCCTCTTGGCCTCCCTCTCAACACACTCCTGGCGGCACACAGACTCAATTTCCCTGGCTATGTCAACTACCTCCTCAAAAGAAGCGCCAGATACCCTCTCCCTGGTCAGAAAGATCCGAAGCTGGTAAGTGAGACTATCAACAAACCTCCTGATCCTCTCTCTGTATGTGGGAACTAGCCAAATGGCCTAACGTGCCAACTCAGAGAACCTCATCTCATACTGTATCACGATCATGTCTCCCTGACGCAACTGCTCGAACTCTCTATGCAGCTCCTCTCTGCAGGACTGCGGTATATACTTCTCCAAAAAGAGAATGGAGAACCGATACCACGTAAGGGGCGCAGCATCAGCGGGTCTACACCTCTCATAGGCCTCCCACCAAGCAAATGCAGCTCCTGAAAACTAGAAGGTAGTAAATGGGACCCCACTGGCCTCTAATATCCCTGTTGTGCGTAGTATACTCTGACACTTATCCAAGAAGGCCTGCGCATCCTCGCCCTCTATACCACTAAAGGTCGGAGGCTGGAGTTTGCTGAACCTCTCCAACCTACGCTACTCATCATCAGCTAAAGCTGGGACCACATAATCTTGTACTAGAGAATTCGACTGCACTGGGACTGCCCCAGGTGTCCCTGGGTGACCTGCTCAGGTGTCCGGGGAGCTAGAGTCTGAATGCCTCCCCCGGCTGAGAAGTAGTTGCAGTAGTGGACATAGCGACGGCCTGCGCTAGGCTGGTGCACACCGTCAAGATCTGGGCTAGGGTCTCCTGAAGACCCGGAATCACAATGGGCACTGCTAGTGCCTGAGCCTGCCCCGCTGGAATCTCAGTTGCGGGGACCTGATCCTGAGCAATGGGAGGGTCCACAGGTGCTGCCCCGGCTGCTGTACGGGCTGCACCCCTCCCTCTGCCACGGCCTCGACCTATGGATGGTCCTGCTGGTGTCTGATTACCACTAATGGTAGCACGAGTCCTCACCATCTGTGAGAGAATGAAAATAACAGAGGTTTAGCTTCAGAATTCAACAGAGTCGCACGATAGAATTCAACAATGTGGAATTTTCCTAAGGGTTCTGTAGCCTCTCGAAGATAAGTACAGACGTCTCCGTACCAATTCGCAAGACTCTACTAAACCTGCTCCTGACTGGTGATACCTATTCAACCTAGAGCTCTGATACCAACTTATCACGACCCAATTCCGGAGTCGTGATGGCGCTTGTCATGGAACCAGGAAAGCCACCCATTCTATCTAAGCTGAATTCAATTACCAGTAAAATCATCATTTTTAACAAAGTCTACGGATAACATTAATAATAAACCTGAAGTTTGAAACAATATCTAAAACCGACTACAATCCCGGATCCAGTGTCACTCAATCATGAGCTGCTAATACATAATAATAATAAGAGAGGAATGACCAACATAGTCTGAAAAATAATCAACGACAGGTAGAATAGGAAAGAGATGACGAGATCACGGTCGCCAGCTGCTACCTCGACAACTATGATGAAATTGTTCAGCTACTCAATGACCAGAGCCGAGTCCCGATGTACCTAGATCTGCACACAAGGTGCAGGGTATAACGTGAGTACACCAACTCATAAGTAACGAACCCAAACTACGGGCTGAGATGTAGTGACGGACTAAACCTCCGATGTTTATGAACAATAGTGTATAACTTAGACATGACGGTAATATAACAGAAAAATAAGCAAGATGCACCAAATTATGTCTGTAAACTCTACATGCCAGCATATGATTGTAAAGAATCAGAAATGATAGGTACACAGTATCCCAACTCACACAAGGAAGTCCACCAGTACTAGAATTGGCCTACAGGCCCAGGGACAGTCCATCCCGGATTATATGTAAACACAAGTGACGTAGTCACCGAGTACTGAGGAAAAAGGTCAGTCCAGTCCCACGGAGAAGATCCATCTCCGGAACATATCACTCGGACAAGATCCATGTCCAGGGACGATCCATCCCTTAATATATATATCAATTACTTCAGACAAGATCCATGCCCAGGGAAACTCCATCCCTCAATATATGTGTGCTCACTGGGGGTGTAAAAACTCCAAAGGGGCTCCTATAAGCCCAAGCGCTATATCAAGACAACGAAGGCATGATTCAAGGATCGATGCGGTGTGCAGTCCAATCTCATAACTGTCTCAATACCAGGCTCTCGGCCTCACTCAGTCAATACCTTTCAGTCTCACTCACAAGGCTCACAGATATAAGAATCAACCCAAAACAATGATAACAGATAAATAAACTAACAATTACTGAGACTGAGGCATGAAACATATACAATACCTTGACTGAGTACATGAAAGCAAATATTCATAGATAGAGACAACAATAACTGACCATTCCGGTCTGAACATATTGGCGTGAAGCCTTAGCATTTATACTTAACATGATTTCTAATATGTTCGAGGTAAATACCACCTTCACAGTACAAGTATCAGCCTGGAATAACCATTAGGCAGTGCCATGGGATGAGCCAGGCCACAAATATTCGGTGTACGCCCGCATGCCCGTCACTTGGCACGTGCGTCACCTTAATTAACATCAAATACCAGATAATTTGGGGTTTCGAACCCTCAGTTCCAAGTTTGGAAACGTTACTTACCTCAAAACCGGCTAAAATACTACTCCGCAGTGCCTTTGTCTCTAAGTTCGGCCTCAGAGTGCTCCAAATATACCAACAATCATATTTATACCATTATAATATGCTAAGGAATGAAACCCAATCGAAATTCATCAAAAATACTCAAAAATCCCGAAATTGATCAAACTCGACCCCCGGGCCCACATCTCGAAATTCGATAAAATTTACAAAACTGGAATCCTTATCCTTTCCCGAGTCTACCCATATCAAATTTAAACATCCTTCTCCCGAGCTCTCCAATGGTGTTTTTGAAATATGGCTTAAAACCCTAGTTTTTAGAACTTAAACTTTCTGCCCAGGCTTTTCGCACTTGCGGCCCTTGCCCTCGCACCTGCGTTCAGGAGGACCGCACCTGCAGAATTTCATTAAACCGCTCACTCTCGCACCTGCGACCCAGGCATCACACCTACGGCTCCGCAGATGCGCCCAAGCGACCGCTCCTGCAGTTTTCCTCTAGAACCCTTGTGCCCGCACCTGCGATTACCATGGCCTCTCCTGCGGCTCGCACCTGCGGTCAAACATCCGCAGGTGCGGAAATGACAGTAACAGAACACCAGCAGCTGAAGCTGCAAATTTCCAACTCCAAATCTCCCGCTAACCATTCGAAATCAATCCCGAGCCCCTCGGGACCCCAACCAAATATACTCACACATCATAAATGATCATTCAAACTTAGCTTCACTCTCGAAACACCGAAAATAACACCAAAACACCAAACTCACATCGAATTCAAGCCTATGAACTTTGAAATTTCTAAATTCCACCAACGATGCCGAAACTACCCAAAATAACTCCGTTTGACCTGAAGTTTGGCAGATATACCCAAAATGACATTATGAACCTGTTCCAACTGTCGGAATTCCATTCCGACCCCGTAAACCTATTTTTCACTGCCAACCGGAAATCGCCAAAAACTAACTTTCGCCAATTCAAGCCTAATTCTACACCGGGCATCATAAAAATATTCCGGACACACTCCTAAGTCCCAAATAACCTAACGAAACTATTCGAGCCACAAATTCTATATTCTGAGGTCGTTTACCAATAAGTCAACTCTCATTTGACTTTTCCAACTCTAAAGCTACTTTTAGAGACTAAGTGTCTCAATTCCTTCTATAACCACTCCGAACCCGAGCTAACCAACTCTAACACATCATGAACAATATAACTCAGATATGACAAAGCAGAAATAGTGAAAATAATAAAACTTCTACGGAACGACCGGTCGGGTCGTTACACTCAGAAAGAATATTTGAAGAGAGTAATCGATCGATTTGGCATGAATAACAACACGAAGTCGGTTAGCACTCCTCATGCTCCTCACTTTAAGCTTAGTGTTGCTATGTCACCGAAGAATGAAGCTGAACGAGAGTATATGTCAAGAGTGCCATATGTGAATGCCGTTGGTAGCTTGATGTATGCAATGGTTTGCACAAGACCTGATATTTCACATGCTATAGGAGTTGTAAGCATGTATATGCATGATCCAGGAAAGGAGCATTGGCAAGCTGTGAAATGGATTCTACGGTACATTTGTAATACTGTAGATGTTGGTTTGATTTTTGAGCAGGAAGGTCAGTATCTGGTTGGATATTGTGATTCGAATTATGCGGGTGATTTGGACAAGCGAAGATCAACTACTGGTTATGTTTGCACTTTTGCAAATGCACCAGTTAGTTGGAAGTTTACTTTACAGTCAACGGTTGCTTTGTCTACTACTGAGGTTGAGTACATGGCAATTACGAAGGCTGTAAAGGAGGCAATTTGGCTTCAAGGGTTGCTTAGAGAGCTTGGTATTGGTCAAGAAAGCATCACACTATTTTGTGATAGTCAGAGTGCTATCCAATTAGCAAAGAACCAAGTTTATCATGCAAGGATGAAGCACGTTGATGTTCGATATCACTTTATACGAGATATTATAGAAGAAGGTGGAGTCATGATACAGAAAATTCAGACTACAGACAACCCTGCCGATATGCTAACAAAAGTAGTGACTGCGATCAAGTTTCAACATTGTTTGAACTTGATCAACATTGTTGAACCTTGAAGATTGAAGTTGAAGACACAATCAAAATTTATCAGTGAGAGAAAATTGAAAAGGTGGAATCTTGCCAAGGTGAAGATTTGTTGAATTTGATGACAAGATTAATTGAACTAGTGTGAACATTTGAAGCCTCTTTTTGGAAGAAATTGGTAGATGCATTTTCATGCATTTACATTGCATGATCACACTTAATATGATGGCATGCATGACATTATTAAGACAATTTTCCTTCTATAAATAGCAAGGGTTTTGTTCATTTGTAAACATCTCTCACTTGTCTTCTTATCTCCTAAGACATTTGAATCTTCTTTCTCTCTTGTAGTGTTTCACTTGTATTTTTGGAATGAAATAAAGTTTGAGTTGATTGTGTCCGAGGATTAGGCAAATATCAAATTTTGCTGAACCTCGTTAATTTCTGGTGTTCTTTTTATTATTGTCTCATTTACTATTTATTAGCTACTTTTATAGTAGTTGTGATTTAATCACTCTCTATATAATCAGCTTCCGCAACAGGGTGACCACCTTTTATAACACGTAATTTCGCCCATGCTGATATTACAAATTATTTTTACACATTTATAAATGTCAAAACTCGAAAATTTAAAGTATTCTTAATTTTTGTGGGGTCGTATATCGTCACAGCAAGAACAAGGAAAACACAAAAAAGTTTAAAGAAAGAGGGTGAAAAAGCAAAGAGGATAGAAGTTTAGGTAGAAAGTAGAGGGTATAGGGGTTTCTATGTTTGCTCAAGCAAGACGAAATGGTCTTCTTTTGCCATCTGTATAAATTGCCACAACTGAAGAAACATATAAATTTGTACTAGCGTTATGGTGATGTAAAATAATGTGAAAATAAGCTTTACTGCTGAAATTCATGAGCCATAAAATAAATGCTCTATCTATTCTTATGGGGGCCAGCTACGTAACTAAGCATTTAACGTGCTTTGTTTCTAAAGAAAGTTTCAGCCTGTTTTAAATTGAACAAATGTTTGCCCAAATTTTACATATTTTTCTGTTGGTCATTAGGTTTCACCACCACCTCTACGAGATCCCCCACCCCCACCCCTCTCCCCCTCACACCCAGTTCGCAATGTCACTTGGGCATGCGAGCGGTTGAGCAAATATGGAGTTGTGTAATTGTTGAGTCCTATATTGATTCGTCGAGGGAAGTAAAATCGAACATTTTATAATTACTAAAACATGGATACATGAAAAATTACACGGAATCAAGGGTAAGAGATAAACCTACAATTTTTGGCAAAGATTGCTCCATGTTATCGTTCTCATAGGTGTGCAATTGTGCTTCATCTCTTTCCTCCTCTTGCGTTACGAGTGTCGGATCCAGAATTTAAATTTTATAGGTTCAGATTCATAATTTTATTACATCTTTTCTAATTTAATGGGTTCAAAATTTGTTATTTGTACGTATTTAATAGTTTTTTGGACAAAAATAAAGGGTATAAGCAAAAATACAAGTTATTATTTGTAAACTGAACTCATAACTTCTACACTAAATATGTCTCCGCGTTGTGGTCTTCTTATGGGCAAAATAGTGTTGGTTTTAGGTAGCACTCACCTTTTGAGCTAGCTTTTTTATCAATAATTGGGTTGATCTAGCTTAGTTATTGTTTCTTCTTTGACCAGTGTTAAAGTTTAAGTACTTGAATAAGAATAACTAAAGATTAAAAATTTCTTACAGAATCACCGCATAACAATTTTTCATTAATATTTATTACATAGCAATCCCTATATTATTTCGTATTGTATAAACAATATTTGCATTATAATTTTTATATAGTTAATGTGTGAACCAATCTATCCCACAGTGTAACCTATGTACTAGTATGTATTTTGTTGCAGCGGTAAAAGGACAAGTTACATATCTGGTCTATCGGTCAAAAATAATTTTATTCGCTAGCCAAACATACAAAAATATACATTGATTATGTGTATCTCGTATATTAATATATTAAAAATATATACATTTTGCCGGCTATTATATTTGGAAGTAACTATATCAGTGTAAAAATTCAATAAATGTGAATATTGAAGCAGGGTCCGTTAAAAATCATGGGCTTTTACACGAATTGTTAATTTTTAGCCTTATATTAGGTTTGACAAAGATAGCCCCAAACAATTAGCATTATATAGCCAAATTCTAAAAAAATTGTTCTCTTATTTATTCTCTCTCAAACAATTGGCCTCAAATTGTCTGCTTCCCCCTCCCCTTCTTCGCCGCTCACTTCTCTTCTTGTGTCACTTCTTCCCTCCCCTTTTTCTCCTTGTATTTCTTCTTCCATCTCTTCTTTTCGCTCTCATAGTTTAGCCAAAATTATTGCAAATTATGGAAAAAAAATCAATGGGATGAAAAGGTAAGGTTGATCTCATATTAGAAAAAATCAGAAGCAAAAACTAAGAGGAAAAAAATACATTTTAACTTTGTTTTTCTTCTCTTTTTTTTGTTGGATTAAACGAGTGGATGTGATTGAAATAGGTTGTAAATACCTAAACGAGTCTATGGTAAAAAATCAGATCTAAAAACCCAACCGCGACATGTATATATCGCGTTGTATATCGTGTACATCACGCACACATTTTTCAGAACGTCTGTGTATATCACTTTGTATAGCGTGTATATAACACAATTTTCTTATGGACGGTTATGTATATCACATTGTATATCGTATATATAATACAAATTTCAATGGATATACACATATACACATGATATACATGAGATATCACTAATGTACATAGAGATATACACGGGATATAATAGGGGATACACGTGTGGAGTCGTCTTGAACTTGTGTTTTCAATCTCAAATGTGTTATACAAAGAAGGAAAATAAAATTTTTAATATATGTTTTTGATATAAACATTATTATTATGTTATACAATGTGATATATAAATAATATAATTATTAATGTGTTATATAAATTTGAATATACAGATAAAAACTAAAAAATAATTAAAAAATATTTAAGAGTTTTTTCGGATACTATCGTGAGAGGAGAGAAAGAGGAGTTTAAATATTTTTCTGTTATTTTTAAAGAAAATATTTTGATGGGGCTTATTTTAGGATGAAGGTTGAACCATTTGATACCTTTAAATTATCATAATGCCAAATACTAAAAGGTCAGCTGTTTGAACCTCAAAAGTTCTGATCATGTATTTTTACCATTAGAAAAGGCCCAAAAAGAAAATTGGACCGGTACTTCTAGAAACTTCCATCTGTACCGGAGAAAGGCTCAAGTTCAGTCCGTATCCAAAAGGCCCATAAATACATTTAACATCTTTAAGACAGCAGGAAAGAACCGAACGGTCTAATTTTTTAGGGTTTTAGAAAAGCTCTGCAGCTCCACTTCTCCTTTTGCAATGGCGTTCTGGGGTCCGTATGAGTGTTTCCATTATTTTTTCATATATGAAATCCAATTTTTAACAGAAGAAACGAAATGCATTAATCATATAAATTTATAAGTCTCTCATTTTCTTTTGTGTCTGCTTTCAGGAGTTGAATTGAAGCCTGGTAAACCATTCACTCATAATTTTGAAAGCGAGCGTGGAAGACTTCATGTATCTCAGGTTTGTTTCAATAGTTTAAACACTCGCTTTCCCCATTACGATGTTCATGTGACTAATTGTATTTTCATTTGAACTGTTCTAGTATTCAGAATCTTCGGCCTTGATATAATTTGGATAAACAAATTGGAGTCGATTATATGAATCTTCATTTACCATGTTACTCCATACTGACTCATCCGAGACCAATATTATACAAAATAAAAAGTAGTACTCGAAGTTCTTTATATTTTCTACCGACATCTAAATCTCTTAAAGGCTAAATAACTCCTAGAAAAGCATAGGACGTAAAGTAAAAGTGATAACATGAACAAAATCTTTTTTCTACTAATCTCTAAGTTTGAATTGTCCCAAGAGATTGTAGGTCCTCGGAGCAACTTCCTAGTTCCCTTCAAGTTGATAGAATTTAGATATTGTTGGAATTTTATATTCTTGTTATTTATTTATATTTTTCGTCGATGTGATTGAAGTGCTTAGAGTTGCGAAATGGTGGTATTGATGCCTGTCACATATTGGGTTATTGATATCTTGTTTTGTCAGTATACATGGGAATTTTATCAAATAAAGAATTAGTATATCAATCGTTTAGATTTTCGGTCATAAAATTTGGTCGAATTATTTTTTAGTGTACAAAGCATAATCCTAACTTTTTTCCTAACACTAGATCCTCCTTTTCTAGATCTTTGTTATTACTTGGCCATTTGCTTTCTTTGTCATATTACATTGTTGTTACTATTGTTTGTTTATTGCTTCTTTTTCTGTTCCCGAGCCAAGGGTCTACCGGAAACAACCTCTATACCCTCATAAGGTAGGGGTAAGGTTTACGTACACATTAGCCTCCCCAACCCCCACTTGTGGGATTTCACTGGGTTTGTTGTTGTTCTACTAAATTCAGAAAAGAGCATTAAGCTTTATTGGTGTATAAACAAAGATGAGTTAGCTCATCTAGAAATATGTAGAAGTTATCTTTGGTGTCCCATGTCCATTTGCACTTGTTTAAGGCACATGTTTTTTTTCCTTCTCATCATTATGCTTATTTTATTTGCTTTAATGATTCAGGCAACATTAGGCACTGGCTCAACAAACAAAAAAAGCATCGTTCAATGTATAGTAGGTGATAAGAAGCCGATTTACTTGTGTTCCTTACTGCCAGAAAAACTGGAGACATGCCCACTGAATCTCGAGTTTGAGGAGGAGGAAGAAGTTACCTTTTCAGTTATTGGTTCTCACAATGTTCATCTATCTGGTTTCTTTTACGGAGAGAGTGAGGATTGCTGTGGAAATGAATATGGATCGTATCCTCTAGATGCTATTTTTTTCATTCAGCTTTAATTTTACGATTTTGATTTATGGAATTATGTAAAAGAATTTGTTTTGTTGAAGGCTTGAATCTATTTTATGAATTCCTTGACATTGGTCTAAAGTGATCTTTATGAGGAGGATGGTGCTGAGACTGATAGTGAGTCTGATGACTTTGAGTATGACACAGAAAATGAAGATGAGGATGGCTCAACTGATGATGATTTTAGCATGTATCCACCTTCACCTATTCCCAACAGTGGAGGTAACTTTGCTTAATACTTTTTTCTTTGGGTCTTGAAAGAAACTGCCAATGGTGTATGTTAAAGTTACAAAGTAGAGATATAGCTAACTTTTTGAAGAGTTTGAACTTTTAGTAGTATAATATATATATTATTATTATTATTATTATTATTATTAAAAGGAGAGAAAAAAACGTTCTCCTTAAGCCAAGTGGCATCCTAGAAAACAGCCACATGGCATAAGTAGTTAATAATTAGTTATTGGTTATTGTTTTTGAATTTAAATATTTATAAAATAATAAAATAAATTTTGTATTTATAAAAATGAAAATTAAAAAAAAGCTTTCCCATTCAAATTGGAAAGTAGTTTCAAGTTGGTGTTTTTAAATTATTTTAAAATAAAAAAGTAAAATTACAAAAAATACAAAATTGCCAATTTATAATTTCTTTGATTTTTCAATAATTTTTGTTTTTCTTTTAAAAATAAAAGTTTATTTATTCAGAAAATATTATTGAGAATAATAGATTAAAATAAAAAATAAAAAAATATGTAGCTTCTATTATATTATAAAGAAAAAGTAGCAAACAAAATTTAAATAAAGTAATATGTAATATGTTAATAAAAATTCCTATTTACGATGCAATAATACTTGATATTGGATAATATAATAAAGAAAAATGCATAACAAAAAAGTTATTCGATGTCTATATAAGTCTCATAATTTAATAGAGATTTTATTCATTAAATTTGAGATAATAATATTCAAAACAATAGGATAAAATTTAAATTAAATGAATATTTCATGAGTAATAAAATATATATCTTCTATTATATTATTATAAAAAGAATGTAGTAAACAGATATAAACAAATTAATATGCTAATAAAAGTTTCTATTAATAATGCAATAATACTAAATATTTGATCATATAATAAAGAAAAGTACAGAGCAAAAAAGTTATTCAATGACTATTCAACTCTCTTTAATTTAATCGAGATTTTATTCATTAAAAATTCAAATAATATTATTGAGAAAAATAGGATAAAAGTTAAAATAAAAAAATATTTCAAGAGTAATACAATACACATCTATTTATATATTACATAAAGAAAGTAGTAGACAAAATATTAAACAAAGTAATATGCTAATACAAATTTCTATTAACATTGCAATTATATTAAATATTGGATAATATAATTAAAAAAATACATAACAAAAAAGTTATTCGATGACTATATAAGTCCCTTTAATTTAATAGAGATTTTATTGTTATAATTTAGATAATACTATTGATAACAACAAAAAAATTAAAATTAAAAATATTTCAAGATTAATAATATATATATATCTTCTCTTATACTACAAAAAGTGATCGAGCATTGGATAATAGAATAAAAAATATAGAACAAAAAAGTTATTCATTGACTCTATAAGTCCCTTTAATTTAATAGCGACTTTATTATTGGGTATATCACATTGACAAATAGGATGACAATTGAAATTTATTAAAGCAATATGATCTAATTGTTCAAACAAGCCCGATCATATTGACCGCACTAGTATAGAGAAATGTTATAGGGTGGTTTAAAAGAAAAGAAAAGAAAAGGTTCTCCTTAAATCATTACAACCACCCTTTAACACGCAGTCTGGTATTTAAGTGGGCGCAGAGTAGAGGAGCAGGCCCATACTTCCTCAAGTTTTGAACCTGTGGGCCAACTAGGGTTAGGCTAGCTAATTCACAGGCCATTCTTATCAAAGAGAAAAAGAAAAATATTTTTCTTCAAGTAGGTGGAGCTATTTCAGGACTTGATAAAAATGAAATTATGTTTTGTTTCTAGGTTGTTCCTTATCAAAAGAAAATCACTGTCAGGGGACTGATAAAAAGAAAACTAAATCTGTTGGAGGAAGAATTTAATTTACAGGACATGTTCTTTGTCAATATTAATTTCTTTTATGACTTCTGAAAGCATGATGTTTACTAGTTTGGCAAAAATGTTGCACCTATAACTCAAATAGTTAATTCATGTGATTAAGAATGAGGATCTGTTCAGATAACATGTTATCATAGCTGAATAATTTTCTGTTGCTCCTAGGACCATGTCCACCTTTCCACCCAAAAAGTGAAAACTTGGCTTTCCATTATGGAATTGATTCTTTATTAATAGTACATTGATAATGATAAGTAATAAATGTTCATACCATTGATTCCTCGAGTGAGTATGTATATCTGATCTTGAATATATATGAGTGTATTTAGGGAACAGCTGACACGTTAAGGACCTTATATGACAGAACAGTTGTATTGCGAAGTTAAGTCTATTAGCCAATTTTGATTATGCATTGTGAAATGCATATTTCCTTGTATTTTAAAATGCCTTACATTTTGTTTGCATTTTGAAAAGTGAAAATTGAAGAGATAGTGGAGGATGAAAAGCCTAAAGATGAAAATGCTAAATCCAAAAGGCCAAAGAAGAAGAAAAATCAGTCAAATGGGACTGATGACACAGAGAACTCTGAGCGCCAAATAATTGTCAAGGGTAATACTGGCAGTCCTCTGCTGGAGAGTGAAGATGAGGATGGCTTCCCGATATCTGCTCCCAATGAAAGCAAAGCTAAATCAGTGAGATCAAAATTGAAATCAGATGGAATTAAAGATCAGGATACCCATGAGGAAGTATTGAATGAGAAGGCAAGAGATAATATTGATGAGAGGAAAGGCTCAAAAAAAAGAGGCCGTAATGATACTAGCAAAGTCAATGATAGTCAAAGGTGAGAAGCATTTTACTTTAGTGTGTATTGTGAATTTTGAATCTAGCATGCTGCTATATTTCTTAATTGGTGAAGACCAGATTCTTAACGGTGCCTTTGTATGTACGATTCTATCTTCTCGATCTCAGTGATTAAGCCTAGCTTTCGTGATTTATTTTAGTGATGATAGTTCTGTTTTCTTCTTATCCTAAAAGCAGAGGAGACAATGTGGTGCCAGAAAACAATGCTAAGCAAAATAAAAAGAATAAGAAGAAAAAGGTAATGGATGAAGAGAAGTTGGCTCGTGAAAATGGATCAAACAACAATTCAGAGCATGCAGAGGCTAATGATGAGCCAGTTCCAGTAGGTAAAACCGAAGATGGTCAGAGGTCAACTGATGAAAAGTAAGTTCTGATCTATTGTAATCTAGAATAGAAAAGAATAAGGTTAATGACTGATATGCTTCGTGAGGAATCTGGATTGTTATTTGCATAACTAAAGGCGCCATCTAGCTTAAAGTTTTATCCAATTACATGTTCTGGTAGATTCTGGCCAGCTTCCATGTGCTTTGTTTTTTATCTTTTGTCAAACTCTATTGCTTTTACTAGTAAGAAGTCTTATTTTTCCACTAAAACTTGTTCCAGGGATACTGAAAAAAAGAAGAAAAAGAAAAAGAACAAGAAAAATCAACAGGATGGAAAAGCAGTTACAGAGGTTGAACAAGATAAAAACAATGAATCACAGGAGGCCGAGGAAAATGAAGCGACTAAGTCTTCTCAATTGAGGACCTATGGAAATGGATTGGTCATAGAGGAGTTGGCAATGGGCAAGCCGGATGGGAAAAGAGCTTTCCCAGGAAGTAAGGTATAGTTTTCTTTTTTTGACTCTGTGATCAATAGTTCTCTCACTCTGCCGTGGAAAGTAATGAAATCTTGGTAGTCACAATTGAGTCAATCGGGATTTAAGTTTCTCAGTCTTTGAGTTCTCTTTGATGAACTTGTATGGAGCACAATTGTTATTAATAATGACTTTCTGCCACTGAATAGGTTGGTGTATGCTATATAGGCAAGCTGAAGAAGAATGGCAAAATATTCGATTCCAACATTGGGAAAAGAACACCTTTTGAATTCCGTTTAGGTATTGTATTTTATAGTATTTAAAGAAGACGGCCTCTTTTATTTTGCTGTGTTAAGCTTGCATTTTTGTGCTTGCAGGTATAGGTCAAGTTATAAAGGGTTGGGACGTCGGTGTTAATGGTAATTAACATGATAAGTAAACCTGATCAATTCTCTAATTTACTGTTACATTTCCTGTGTTGAGTACTAAGATTTTATCTAAATCTGACTGCCAGGCATGCGTATTGGGGACAAAAGAAGACTTACAATCCCACCAGCCATGGGGTATGTCATTTATGTTTGTGTTTGTATTCTATTAGCAAGTTCTGTATAATCTCCATTTATCATTAGTTCAAGAGCATGAAAACGCTCTTGAAAACCTTCAACATGGCCCTAATTAGGGCATTGATTAAAGTTTTCCTTGCTTGGGGGAGAAAAGTGCATCAGCGGAGTAAAGAAATCCAGAACCAATTTAATCCTTTTCTAAGCAATTTATTAGTTTCTGTCTATAGACATCCTTTGAATTGCTGTTGCCTAATGAGCACCTTTCTCTTGTTACAGGTATGGATCTAAAGGTGCTGGTGGTGCCATACCACCCAATTCATGGTTGGTATTTGACGTTGAGCTATTAAGTGTAAAATGATTGTGCCTTTGCATGGTGGAGATTACCTGATTTTTCCATTCGCAGAATCCCAAAATTGTTGTTGTGGCCTTGCTCTTTAAGCAAAAACAAGTTAGCTTCACTTACTAAAAGAAAGTGTACAAATTATACAAGTAGAGCATGGATATGCCAATTTTGTAACAGGGCTGAATTTCAGACTCCTGTCCAAATTTTGAACTTAAATGATTTATAGACCTGCTTGTTGTCCAGAGCATTTTCTGTTGGAAAACCAGAAGCCTTCAATGATCTTTTTTTGCTTGTGCATATTTGATAATATCTGTTCATTTAGTAAGGTTTGAGTTCTTACTTCTTACAGTATTCATATTTTCTGGTTGTTCAATCAGAAAAGTGAGAGAGAGAAGTTGGATTGCTTCTCGCTACTCTTCTGCATTTTGCGAAAGAATATTTCTTTATATAGTTGAGTTTCATTCTCTGCAACAGATTCTATATTATGTCTGTGTAGTTTGAATTAGGCTATAGAGCAAGTTCAGTTAAAGATCTCAAACCTCTAAGAACTATGCAATTTCCTCAAAAAAAACTTTTACATGTTTATATAAATAAACTTGTGGAGGTCACCGTATTTGGGTTTTTTCTTTGAACAGTAGTTTATTTCATTATTTAGGAATTTAGCGCCAAGGCTGAGGCATTAGGTATCTGCTTTTCTACTGAAACATTTGGACCAATAGCTCTGCTTGTTATTGAATTTTATGACGAAATTATGGTTAATCTAAATCCATGTATGTTTTTGACATAGTACTAGTAATTCAGATTAGAGAACTCTGAAGGCTGAAGAACATTGCTATTTTTATCAGATTAACTCCTATATATCCAGACTAAGATATTTACTTGTCCCTGAATATAGTTAGTTACCTTTACATTTATATAAGTTCAACAAGACACTACAAACTTTAGGTGCAAATGATACTCTTTTCCTGTTAATTACACTCTTAATCTAGAATTAATCTTGAAACATTTACTAAAATTTGTCAAAATTCTGTGAGAATTTCATTTGGAGTTTTACTAAATTTTACTAAAATATTTCTATCATACTTGTTGATTGTAGATTTTTGAATTGAAAAGACCCCCTTTTAGCATTAAAAACGCCAGTTACATCGACTTTATTGTATGCGTTTACACAATTTGTTCTTTTCTTTTACCTTTTTCTGCTTTTCTTCACATATTATTATAGTAGATGTCAGTCGTGAATGGGGAAGACAAGAAGATTTAGGGCCCGTTTGGAAAGTCACTAGGTAATTGAAGTTGGTGTAGTTATTAGAGTAGTAATTACACAGTCTAGTATACGACATCCTAATTGTTTGTCATAATATAATTACAGGTTAATTACTTGTGTATTGTTTGATTGTACAAGTGTAATTACACAGAATAAATTTTAAATATAAAGTTAATTATTAAAAATTAAAAGTTACGATTTATCAAATATATGTCTTTATAAATGATATTAACTTTGACATTTAAGATACATATTGTTTCTTGAAAATATATTAATTACTAATCATATATTTAATATTGTAAAAATAGTTGACATATATTTTTCAAATTAATAATATTTTACTTTAATTAATTTAAAAAACTAAAAGTGCATATTTGCAAGAACATCATGACTGCATGCTTTATAAATATAATGTCATAGCATTACTCAAATGTTGTACCAAAAAATAATCTATTAATTTTATCATGACATGCAATCTGGCTTAATAAGCCAAGTTTATAATGACTCATTGTTTTTATTATTAGGAGGTATAGTTTCAAAATTAGAATAATAGCACAATTATTCAAGATGAAGAAAAAAAGAAAAAGAAAAAAAAAGAGCAACACAACAACAATAACCCAGTGTAATCTCACAAGTGGAGTATGGAGATGGTAGGATGTACGGAGCCTTATTCCTATCCTGGAAGGGCAGAGATCACAAAAAATAAATGTTGAAAAATGAAAATATTATTTAAATATTAAAGAATAATAATTTTAACATAGTTAAGTTTGCATATAACCTCCTCCAATAACAGAGTTCAACTTTAGTGACGTCACTCATTATAAGTCAAATTTGTGGATGAATTATTCTTTTTAAGATTAGGAGGTATAATATTTTCAGAAAAATTAGAATAATAATATAGCTAAGTGTAATAATAAAATAAAAAAATAATTAAGAAAGAAACAAAATATGAGAAATTATGTAGAAACACGTGAAGTAAATGTTGGTACATGAGAAATAAGAAAATAAAAGATAAATAAAAAAAGGATAATTTGAACAAAAATTAAAAATTAATATAAAAAATAAATTAAAAAGAAAAAGAGAATAGGAATAAAAAGTAAATTAAAATAAAAGAAAATAGATTCAAAAAATAACCTTGTAATTATACCATGTAATTATCAGCATTTTCAGCCCTTCCCTGAGATCAATTACATCAGTTATATACTAACTGACCAACTAATTACTTGACTAGATAAATATGTCAAAATTGTGTATTACACCAAATTCAATTATAAGGTAATTTTCCAAACATGCCTGTAAAAGAATATCTTTTGTAGGTTTTGAAATTTGAAAAATTGTATCTTACTGATGTAAGTGATAGCAGCCATTGGACTACAAATACTTACCACATATTTTAATAACGGAAAATGGTCAAAAATAATTTAAAATTATCCTCTATTTGAGTATCCGTCTATAGATAACTCTAGCGTTATACAAATAATCACATTTACCCCTAATTTTAACGAGGGACACGTGGCATCACATGAACTGAAGGCCAATCCCCAATTTTCATACCCGGTTCGTTTACAAACTCACCCACCCATTAACCAGATCCATTCCCCTCCAAAATCTCTTTCCTCTCCCACTTTTTAATTATTATTATTTTTTACTTTCTTTTCATCATTCCCCTCTCTTTCTTCTTCTTCATCAAAAGCTGGTTTTGAAGTTTGAAGTTTTATGGGGTTCAAATGGCCACTAGTTAAACAATAAGAAGTATATTTAGAGAGAGAAATAGTGATACATATAGAGAGAGAAAGCAGTGACGGGGTTGGATAGTCACGAGCGGGTGGGTGCGGAAATGGAGAGAATAGTTCAAAGGGAGCTACTACTACTACTGAAATGCAAAACCAGCAGCAGATGTATTTGATGGGTTTTATTTTAGCTGCTTTAAGAAAATCAATGGCGTCTTTGTCGTGTAAATCGACACCCTCCCACCTCCTTCATCCAATTCCACCCAAAATCAAACATATGAAAAATGTGGGACCCACACCAACCTCATCATATATAACCTGCCGGGTCTCGTTAATAGATATAGCCAGAACCAGACCAGATTCGAGAAGGAGAAGAAGAAATAAAGAATTTTTAGAGCAAATTGTAATTGAATTCGAATAGAAGAATCGATTGGAGGACTGAGTATTGTAGATAATGGCCTCATTAACCAGATATGTTCCTCGTGACAACATTGAAAGAGATTTGCAGTAAGAAAGATTTAGGGTAAATTATGTGTTTTTTAATGTAAGGAAGATGAAAATTGTGTTTGTAGTTTCCGTTATTAATGGGTTATGACGAAGTTTGCGTGTATTGTCTTTCTATTTTTTGGCGGAATTTGGGTGAAAGAGTTTGTAGGTTGTTTTGACGAAGAAGAAAGAGAGGGGAAAGATGAAAATAAAGTAAAAATAATAATAATTAAGAAGTGGATAAGGAAAGAGATTTTGGAGGAGAATGGGTCTGGTTAATGGGTCATGGGTGTGTGAGTTTGTAAACGAACCGGGTATCAAAATTGGGCTGGGCTTTCAATTCATGTGATGCCATGCGGGGGTAAATATGATTAATTGTATAACGGTAGAGATATCTATATACGGATACTCAAATGGGGGTAATTTTAAACTATTTCTCATAGTACAACGATATATTTGACCCTTTCCGTTCTAACAACAATTATAATGTTTTTACGACTTTTCTTTTGTTTTTTGTAGGAAAGGTACTTGTATATCTGCATCACAAGAGTTCGGGTCGCTTTGAACCCGACAAGTAGGAGTATAGTCAAAACTTAAATTACTATTACATGCCGAAATTTTACCTCATATAGCAAAGGTATACACCCTATTTATTATAAATCAAAATTATTTTAAAAATATTATTTTCTATAGCTATCTTTTATATTTTATAGTAAAATAAGTATTTATGGTATATACTACCATTGAGGCATGAAGTAAGGCATGAAATACGCTATTATGTTTTTCCTATCTCTTAGATAGCTATACATGCCTGTTTTTAAGGTGATTGATGTTACTGTATTTCATGAATACATGACGCGAATACATGTGCATACAGCTGGATTGCCCTGATTTTAGACGCTTTTTACTGTTGTATTCATGAATACAGCATGCGAATACATGCACGTACAATTGGACTGCCATGATTTTAGGCACTTTTTGTTGTTGTATTCATGAATACATGGGGCGAATACATGTGAATACATGCGCATATAGCTGGATTGCCTTGATTTAGGCGTTTTTTACTGATGTATTCATAAATACAACAACACAAATACCGCGAATACACCACCGTAACAACTGAATAGTAGCTATAGGAAGCAATTATGTATATGATAACTATAATAAGTTAATAACCATTAAACAATAGTGATTTCTGAAAATTACTCATAATTTTTCTAATAAAAGTACTTCCTAATTTGTCCACGATGATAGTGTCCATGGCAAACACAAGAGCTACAACAACTATGACATTATGGAAAAAACTTTTTTCTTGTTCCTTCCTTAGCCAGTAGGTTTACAATAACATACCCAGTATTATCTTACATCGTGTGATTTGAGAAGAGTAATATGTATGCGACCTTACCCCTGTAAGAATAGAAAAGTTATTTTCAATAGACCCCGCTTAAAAAAGTATAAGCACACTAGCTAGTAGGTTTGCCATCCTATTTTGCTCCCGACAGGTATGTCAAGAGGCATGGGTCTCCTAACCTCCTCATCAACAATTTGCATTCACTTAAGGCGCTATAAATATTACTAGGGCCAAGTTTTAAAAATTAGTTTATTTTTAAAAGTGTTTTTTGTTAAAAATACTTTTCAGAAAAAGTACTTTAAGAGAAATTATTTTTTGTAGCTTGTCAAAAATATCTTATGCTTTTACTCCTAAGAAGCTATTTATCAAAGCCAATGAGGCATATTCTAGGCTAGGTAGAGTCCGTCAAGTATTCACTTTAGCAACTTCAGTATTTGAATTAGTATTAATTTCTCACTGGAGAACGTAATTGATCACTTTCTATGCATTCAACTTGTTCGTATAGATCATTTACTTTTTTTTTTCCTATTGCCGAATTAGATTTACTTGGGCTGTGTGGGCTGGTCAAGATGAGTTAAATTAATATGTCATTGCCCAATCTTGCCCAAAGTTCACTTGGATTAAGATAGGAAGAATTAAAACAATAGTCACATTTACAAGTGGTCATTCAAAAATAGTCACAGTTTCAAAAGTAATCGAAATTTAGCCACTTTTATGTAAAGATAAATCAGAACGAAAACACTGTTCAAAATCCGAAGAATACTCCAGCATATTATACTGTAGTTCCAGCATAAGTATACTCGAACTCCAGCATATTATGCTGGAGTTCCAGTATGATATATCGGTTCAACATAATATGCTGGAAGTTCATACACAGATGCTCCAATCTCCAGTATATTATGCTAGAACTTTTCGCGTGTTGGAATTTCAGCATAATATCATACACAGGTGCACCGATCTCCAGTATATTATGCTGGAACTTTCTGTGTTAAGGACGCAATGTTCTTTTCTGGATTGATAACGTTAAGGACACCGCGTCCTTAACTTTATGATTGTTGTGTAAATATTGAGGATATAATGTCCTTAACTTCATAAAGTTAAGGACATTGTGTCCTTAACTTCATGACTGTTGCGTAAATATTAAGGACATAGTGTCCTGTATTTGCAACTTGTATTGATAAAGTTTAGGACACGATGTCCTTAACTTTATATTGTGTCCTTAACTTCATGATTGTTGTGTAAATATAATCGACATAATGTCCTGTATTTGAAACTTGTATTGATAAAGTTTAGGACACGATGTCCTTAACTTTATGACTATTGTGTAAATATTAAGGACATAGTATCCTGTATTTGCAACTTGTATTGATAAAGTTTAGGACATGATGTCCTTAACTTTATGACTGTGTATAGTGTCCTGTATTTGCAACTTGTATTGATAAAGTTTAGGACACGATGTCCTTAACTTCATGACTGTTGTATAAATATTAAGGACAAAGTGTCATGTGTTTTGCAACTTGTATTGATAAAGTTTAGGACATCGTGTCCTTAACTTCATGACTGCTGTATAAATATTAAGGACAAAGTGTCCTATATTTTCAACTTGTACTGATAAAGTAATAAGACATGATGTCCTTAACTTCATGACTACCGTGTAAATATTAATGATATAGTGTCCTGAATTTCCCATTTTCTTGACTTGCAGGATGAATACACTATGTATTATAGTTTCTTTTAATGGTATATGGAATGCAGACTATAAGTATCTGGATCATCAAACAAAGCTTGTTCTAGTACCTGAGGCAATTCGATTTGAAGATTTCATCAACCAGGTCTTTGAAGTTATTGAATTGGATAGAGACAAGTTTGAAGCAATGATATGGTTTGATATCAACCTGAGAACAAGCAAGGGAATTCTTCTATCCAAATGTTTAGATCTTCACACAAGTATAGAGTTACTAAAAAGTCATTCACTCTTCAAGGGTTGTCGTTTCATTGTTGATATTTCGGAAAGAGATTTTGGCTCTACAAGCACCTTTGAACATGTCAACATAGAAACTCAACAAGACAATCAAGACAAATGTCAGCAGATAATGGAAATAGATGTGGTTGAACCTCAACCAATAATTGAAGAGATGCTTCAAACATTTAATTCTATTCAAGTGGAAGTACAAAGCATTATAGAGATTGACAACCAACAAGCTTAAGTCTTAGAGAGTGCACCAGTAATAAAAGATGTTGCTGAAAAAACCTCTACTCAAATAACTAGACGAAGCTCAAATTCGAAACAAAAAGAATCCTCAACTACGATATTAAGAGAAAATGCTTCGTTGGATGAAATAAATGTGGGATCAATATTTGAAAAAAAGAAGAGTATAATTAACTATTTTTTTGAATATAGCAATTAAAGGACATTTTTAATTCAAGGTTGTTAGATCAAGCTCAACAAGATATTAGTTGAAATGCAATTATGATAGGGGTGGGTAGTGTGTCCGTGCTTTCAGAATTAAAGATTCAACACTATTCAAGATAGTAAAGACTGAGAAAAATCATGACTGCTCAGTTAACACTATGAAAGCTGATCAAAGGTATGCAATTTCAAAGTTGATTAGTGGTTACATTATGGGCAATCTTCGAGAGCCAAGGTTTGAAGCTACACCAGCCTTTGTCATGTCAGAAATGCGAAAATTTCATGGACTAGACATTGATTATCACAAGCGTGGCGTGCTATTCAACGTGCTTCAGCTTTAATAAAAGGAATCCTGAAGAGAATTATGAATTGTTGTCTTCATACTTGTATATGATAAAAAGTAAAAAACCGGGAACATACACTAACATAAAGCTAGACGACAACAACATGTAAACAATCAAAAAGAGTTTATTAGTCTGTTTTAAACTTTAGGACATGATGTCCTTAACTTTGATATGTGCATTGTAAAAGTTAAGTACATGGTGTCCTTAACATTGATGTGTGCAGTATAAATATTAAGGACATGATGTCCTTAACTTTGATGTATGCAATGTAAATATTAAGGACATGGTGTCCTTAACTTTTCACCTTCTGTTAAACTGTATTTTCAGGTTTCTTTATATGTTTTATGCATATTGATCATCAATAGCTGGTTGGAATCATTGTAGAACGGTTATTGCTGTTGATGCAACTTTTTTGAAGTCAGTATCGTGGTGTTTTAATGATTTCAGTTTCAAAGGATGCAAATTACCAAATATTCCCACTAGCATTTGGAATTGCAGAATCTGAAAATAACAATCCTTATGAGTGGTACTTTAGTGAGCTTCACAATGCATTTGGGAGCCGTGAATATTTTTTTTATCATACATGCATCAATCTATTGCACATGGCATCCCAAAGGTATATCCTAAAAGCCACCATGGGATTTGTATCTATCATTTGGAGCAAAACCTAAAGCGAAGGAAAGTGAAAAGTAAGGTCATAAAACTTTTCCAAAGTGCTGCAAGAGTATACATGCGCAAAGAATTTGATCAGATATAACAAAAGTTGAAAATAAGACTTTTAACTACTTGATGGAAGAACCACCGGAAAGGTGGGCACATTCTTGTAGTCCACGACGAAGATATGGCATGCTCACAACAAACATAGTCGAGTCAATGAATTATGTGCTATTAGAAGCAAGTGAGCTGTCTATATTAAGAATGATGGATTTCATCCAAGTGAAGCTATAACGTTGGTTTTATGAAAGAAGAAAGGAAGCATAAGGAACTTTTTATGACGTTTCATGTTGGGTAGAAGATGAATTGAAGAAAAAAATAGATTTAGCTTTTACTTTAAATGTAAGTATTATGTTCTTACTTTAGCTTATTATTTTAATGATAATTAATATAATGTACTAACTTATAGTTTTTCAAACTTTGAATGTATTACCTATTGATTCATGGCGTTCTAAAGTTGAGGAAGAAGGAACTACTTTTTTGGTGGACTTAAACAAAAGAACATGTGATTGTTTTCAGTTTCAATTTGATGAATTACCATGTATACATGCAATTGCATTTATCGAGAAGACAAATATCAAGAAGTCCAATTTTTGCTTGGACTGGTACTTAAAGGAATGTTGGCTGAAATTATATGAAAGACAAATACATCTTGTAGGTGTAACGACCTGACCGGTCGTCTTGAGCTCTAGCACGTCGTTCAGCGGTTTGAAGTCACGAGAAACTTTGTTTCAGGTATTATGACTTGTAGGTGTGGTCGGAATTGAATTTCGGGAAGTTCGGAGTCAAATTGGAAAGAAAATTCTCATTTCAGAAGCCTTAAGTTGGAAGAATCGACTCAGACTGGAATTTGGAGTAAACAACCTCGGAATCAGGATCAGAAGGTTCCAGCAGGTTCTTATGATGATTTCGGACTGGGGCGTATGTCCGGATCGGGATTTGGATAACCCGGGAGCGTTTCGGCGTATACTGTGGAAGTTAGCATTTTAGAAGGAATTTCATAAGTCTGGGTTGAAGTGCATTTCAGTGTTAGTGATGTCAGTTTTGGATTCCGAATCTAGGAATAGATCCGTATGGTGAATTTGGAGTTGGGAGCACGATCGGAAGTGAATTCGGAGGTCCGTAGGTTATTTTGAAGTCATTTGGCTAAAGATAGAAATTTGAAGGTTTTTGAGAAGTTTGACCGAGAGTTTGACTTTTTGATATCGGGGTCTGATTCTAATTCCGAAAGTTGGAGCATGTCCGTAAGGTCGAATATGACTTGTTTGCAAAATTTTGGGTCAATCGGACGTGATTTGATAGGTTTCGGCATCAGATGTAGAAGTTTGAAATTTCAAAGTTCATAAAGCTTGAATTGGAGTGCGATTCATGATTTCGACGTTGTTTGATATTATTTGAGGCCTCGAGTGAGTTCGTATCATGTTTTGGGACATGTTGGTATAATTGGTTAAGGTTCCGAAGGCCTCGGGTGGATTTCGGAAGGTTAATGAAATGAATTTCGGACCAAAGAGTTGCTGAAATTTTCTGCAGAAAGCTGTTTTGACAGCAATTAGTGCAATCACATAGCTGAATTTGGAAGCTTATATCTCGAAATCTATAAGGTATCTGAAATTTTACAAAACATAACAGTTGTAGCCCTTGCATTCTAGTTTCCAGAAAGATAAACCATTCATGATTTAGACATTTTATCAGAAAGTTATGATTGATTGAAGATGGCTGGTGGAGCAGTTTCGACAGAATTTTCTGATGCATGGAGCCGACTTTAGAATCTCATATCTCGGAATATATAAAGAGTTATATGGTATAAAACCTATCAAATTAAAGATCTTCGAGTTTAGTTTCTAAATCTTTAAACCGTTTGTCATTTGGATATTTCTACAAGGATTTATGGGCATATTAACAGAAGATGTACAACAAGGGAAAATTATAATAGGATGTACAACCTGCACAGCGCAAGGTACAACTCGATGAAGCCTGTGCAGATTGTTTTAAACACGAGTTTTGGCCCATTTCTTTCATTTGGCTTGGACGATTTTGGAGAGCTCAAGGAGGGATTTTCACCAAGCCACACTAGGTAAGTGATTTCTTTCTATTTTTGAGTTAAATATGTGATCTTACATGGATTTAGACATGGAAAATTAGTATAAATTTGGGATTTTTGGGGAAGACCTAGAATTTGGAATTTTGGACTTTTACCATGAATTTGAGCATGAAAATTAGAGTAAATTGTATAATTGAGTTAGTAAAGCTATGGGTAGAATTTATCTTCGAGAAATTTCGGAATCCGGCCATGTGGGCCCGAGGGCATTTTGGTCAAATTTTCGAGCGGAGTTGGGAAATTATATAATTTGACTTGTTACAAGTATTGGGGTGGGTTTTTATTGGTTTGCCTGTTATTTGAATAGGTTTGGGGCGTTGTGCATCAATTGGAGTAGTCGGAAGGGCTTGGAAGCCGATTATAGAATTTCGGAGCGAGGTAAGTCTCCTTTCTAACTTTGTGAGGGGGAATTGTCCCCATAGGTGAACTAATTAAATACGTGCTACTATATGCGGTGACGGGAGTCTGTGCGTAGATACTATTATGCCATGTCCGGGTAGTCTAGGACCCACTAGCATGCTTTACTTGTCGTACTTGTGACCTTGTCAATAAAATATCTTGGGATGCTGTCAATTAGTAATTAAATCTCTAAGAAGGATGGAGTTTACTTTTCTTAATCATTTATAAGGAGAATTGATTCTTCCTTGGATAATAGTGTTTCAGATAAATCTATAATGTTGAAACCCTGTCGAAATTGGCAAGTAAATCCCCAAAAAGACTTTAAATACTATTTTTATGTACATTAAAAGGAGAACTCTATCACTTCATTGAATAGCTAATTTTCCTGATAAAAATGTGGTTTATTGTGTGAATATGTGTAACTATGTGTGCCTGAGTCGCATGTATGATTCGCGAGCAGGATGACCTTGTTATTTATGTATAACCGCGTTGCATGATCGATTCGCGAGCGGGGCAGATAGATGCATCTATGGTTCGAGCCGTTCGACCCTCGGCAGTGCACATTTTATTATTGTTGGTCTGCGCCATTCGACCCTCGGCATATCTCGCACATGATTATTGTTGCGTACTTTCCTATGATTTATACATGTTTATTGGCCTGAAAACTATAAATTGTCAATTGAAATGATGAGGTGTTAAAGTGTTAAATGTAAGAAGAACTGATATTCCTTATCCCTAATATTTATTAAATTGCCTATGATATCCATGCTTAGTCTCACTTGATTATGTTAAATTGACCTCTCGCAAGTGTCAACTTCGACCTCTCGTCACTACCTCTCTGAGGTTAGGCGGGATACTTACTTAGTACACGTTGTTTTCGTACTCATGCTACCCTTGCTGTGCATTTTTATTGCATAAGTACTTTCACAGCGATATGGGAGACTTAGGTGAGCTGCATCATCCGGAGGCGACCCGCAGCCGACAGAGTCTCCCTCATATTGTATTTATTTTGCATTTTAAATTCCTTGTCCAATTTGTATTTCGGACAAGCTTTGTAGTATTAGTGAAATTCTTAGAATTTGCTCATGCGCTTGTGCCACCGGGTTCTGGGATGTGTTTGGGATGTATTTTATAAAAATGGAATATTAAACTGTCGTATTTACTTAGCGTATTTTATTCAGTTATTATGTAATAAAGTGAAACGTAATGATTTCAAAAATGCTAAAACAGGAAATTTAACTTAACCATTTAATGATTGGCTTGCCTGACAGTGGTATCCGGCGCCATCACGACCTTATAGATTTTGGGTCGTGACAACTTGGTATCAGAGCACTAGGTTTTCTTAGGTTTCACGAGTCATGAGCAAGTCTAGTAGAGTCTTACGGATCGGTTCAGAGACGTTTGTACTTATCTTCGAGAGGCTACAGGGTTGTAAAAAGTACTTCCCTTCTTGATTCCTCCTCATGCAATTCGATTCCTTTGAGGCTTATGCCTATGTTCTTCCTACTCAATCTTATACGTCGCGAAGCGCTTGCTATGAAATGTGGATTTGAGGAATTGAAATGGTGCTACGGATATGGTGCGAAATGTTTTCCATGTGTAGTTGGTTGGGGTTGTTGTTGTTGCCCTGCAGAAGAATATTATGTAGTTTCAGCTCGGTTGCTGTGTTTCTAAGAACTTTGAGGCTATGCTCAGATTGTTATGATGCTTACGATTGGTTATCGCGTGGTGTTGATATGATGGTAGAATGCTTGCCCATATGATGGGGTAATGAATGACTTGAAGGGTGGTATTCTCAGAGCGTAATTTCGAGATTTCAGTATTTTAGTCCGTCGGAGGAAGGGCAATTGGACTATGAATGTTCAAGTCTTGGGGATAAAGTAATAAGACTTGGTGTTATCAAGCGAGGTGGAGTTTTCATCTGTGATGTGGTATCGCTGTTTTGATCGAATAGAATGTGTTAAGTTCGCCGTTGTTATAGTTCTTTGGTTGCATTGGGTTAGAGTGTTGTGAAGTAGTATTGAAGAAGCGGTTGTCAGAGATCGTGGTGTGTGGTGGTTCATAATTGAATAGTTATTTCTAATGAAGGCAACTCGAGAAAGATGATCTTCAGAGAGTTTGAAGTCGTGGTGATCTGCTGGTTTAAGAGCTACAGAGAATGATATTGAATTGGGCAACATACGATGAAGGAAAACATGTGAGAAGTGTCAGGCGGCGGCTAGATTTCTAAAAGGCCAGGCATAAGAAAAGGAAGTCAGGTAGTGATTAAAGGAATGAGGTTAACCAAAGTGGGAGAGCGGCAGCATAATGGTGAATTAGAAGATATTGTAGCGCATTTAGTAGATGTCCATGAAGGGCGGACGGACTGGTAAAGTTAGTGAATGAGAATATGCTTAGGATGGGGTATTGATGTTGTAGAGAGTGTGCAATACAATGTCATTGGAAGGTGTCAGTTGGTAATTTCCACATGTGGGTTATCTCTCATGGGCATGTTAGCGGTCGTGTAGTTGGCATGTTTCTGCAAGGAATTCTAGTGGTTATTCGGTGGGAGGCCGAATATGTGAATGATGCTAGGGAACTTGAGTATTTAGGGAATGCCAACAAAAGAATTTAGAAGGATTTAGGTGGGGTCCAGAGTGGTGCAAGGAGTAGCTTCGGACTAAGTAGGAGAGTCCCATCGCCTGCAATTGGGTTGCGGAATTATCTTCTCATGGGGTTGCGGATTATTGGCGTATTGGAAAGTTATTGCAGCTAAAGGGAAAGGAGTAAAATGGTAATTATGCATGAGATTTGATAAATGTGTTTAAAAGTTGGCCCTATTGGACCAGGGTTAGGCTTTGGAAGATTCAGAATTTATGCTTAAGGCATAGGAGAGTTGTTAGGGTAGTGACTCAGTCACGTGCTTCATTGAAAGGGTGTTCGTGTGCTAGAAGAGCCTTGGAGTTGATTGAATTCGGGGCCAAGTCAGAGTGGCTGACTCTCAATAGCGGTCCTAGAAAACTCGAAGGTTAAGAATGCGGTGTTTAAGGGTTTCAGGAAGCAGTATGATTAAGAATCGAGCTTTTGTAGTTTAATTTCTGAGAAAGGAAAAATGGTTGAAGTGTTCTATGATATTTATCAGCGTGCAGGATAGTATTGTGGGAGTGAGAAAAGTAAACTCCGGGGTGTAGAAAGATTATCAGAAGGGTATGAGACGGTTTGTGGGATTGAGATAGCATGGTCTCGTGAGTCAAGGCCACTCGGGATGAGTGAGGATTGATTTGTTATGAGTTGAATGGGGTTACTATTGTTTCCGAGGAGATTAAGGATGATTAAAATAAGATAGATTGGTTAGCCATGGTTGTAATGGCATATGTGCGGCAGTGATCAGTTCCTTCAATGTGATTAAGTTATGCATGTGGTTTGTGCCGGTGTGTGCGAGGCTTGTCGTCCGCCGTAATGGATTTATTTGGAAGCATTCAAGTATTATGGCTTGTCAGGTGTAGGCGGATCCCGAAAGGATCATAGGGGTATAGACTATTCCCTGAGGATTTTCCTGTTTTGTGATTATGTGAATTCACTCGTGTGTTGTTATGGTTCTCTTGAATTGAGGTGAGAAAAAAAAAAGGTTTCTATATGAAGGGGTGTTCACCCTGTTAGTGGTTCAAGAGTTATGATGGAATTCCTGCGCTATCTCATATTGGCATGCAGGTGCAGTAAGTAGTATGTAATTGGAAGTAAGGATCAAGATTCCAGTTCGGTGTTGACAAGGATGTCATGAGCTCGGGTGAGCAAGAATAAGGGATTTGAATGTCTAGAGTAAGCTGGTGGTGTCTCCAATGTCACTTGAGATCGGTGTTTGGTGAAAGAGGCTTTGTATTCTGGTCATGGGTTCTTGATGTGTTTTGCAGTATTAGTGTGGTCGGTGGTATGGATGTGCAGACTTGTTACCTCGTGGGAAAGGTCGTGGGAGCATGACCATGGGAAGATCGTATGAGTGTGACATGTAGTCACGTAATGGATTGAAGATTTAGACCGAGTATAAGGAAGTGTAATATTGCTTATGTGAGAATTTATGCTTGGGAGGCGTTCAGTTCATTGTGTTGTGGATTGTGGAGTGTTTGTCCCGGCTATGATGGTTGTTCTTGCGTGTTATGAGAAGAAGTGGGCTATTATGGACCCAGGTAAGTTTATCAGCCTAGTTCGGTGCGAGCAGAATCAGCTTGAAGTGTGTGAATGGGTTTAAACATGATTAAGGGCTTCATGTGAGGCATATGTGTTCCTTTCAGTATAGCGCTCCTCCAAGAGGGGTGCTGGAATATTGGATGTTGTTCCATCTTGGTTCATTTCATGTAAGGTTATTATTGTGCCGTGTGAGTTGTGAAACGGCTTGAGAAATTCCTATGTGTTAAGATTCAGCGTAGTGAGGATGTTATGTGAGCATGAGGGCTCTTGAGATTTCAGAGTATATATATATCGCACCTCAGTTGTGCTTAATTTTTGTAGCATATGGCTCTATCAGTCTCCCCAGGATGGTATTATGCACTTAGCGTGCTTATGACCGGTATTCAGTAATTTGTAATGGTGAGCAATTCAGCTCCGTGTATATCTCCTTATGTGAATTTTATGATGGGATCGGGTGGCACGCCGCCACGGGTATGTTATTTGGATTGGGTTGCACGCCGCAACAGGGTGATGTTGAGTGAGGTTCCTATATTTATTTTTCTTGTGTTTTGCTTCCTTTTTTCTAAGGAAATCCATGTTAGTTGCGTGAGTTGAGTAGTCCCTTCCTGAGTCATTTCCTTATGTATCATGTTCGAATTGTGGCCTATCGGCGCATTTTGGCATCGTGTGAGACTGTTGGTCATGTCTGGGGTGATTGGTTGTCTGAGCAGCTCATACTGGGTGAGACGAGACTATTGGATCAGGGATCAGTGCGATAAGATTTTGTGAAGTATGGTGAAGAACAAATACCAATATTAGCGTAGTAATGAGGTGATGATTTTAGTCAAAAAGGAGAGAATCAATGTTTGGTTAACTCTGCAATTGGTTAGCAATTTCTACACATCTCCTCCGTTGTGGTGGTATCGTCAGCATTATAGCAGGATGTATATGTATATCAGCAGATGCATTGGGAGCATCATATTCGTGGAATTTTGGCTATTAAGGTTCATGGAACGTCATTGTGGTTAGACGGTGAATTATGCGGTGCATGGTGCTAACTCAGCAAAGGTACGCAGTCGTATTTTGGTACCTCGTGTGGTAGTTGATACGGTGTTTATATATTGGAAACATGACTGGCAGAGAATTTCAGGTGTTGGAATTGGGTTCTGAGCTTATTGTATGGATAAAAAAGGATATCTTCCTATTTGATCAAGCTAATGTGCTCAACTGGGTTGTGGTAGCACAGACAAGTGCACGAGGTGTTAAACAACGACTTCAGATAATGACTTCAAACCGCCGAAAGTTGGAGCAGGTCCGTAAGGTCGAATATGACTTGTGTGCAAAATTTGGGGTCAATCGAACGTGATTTGATAGGTTTCGGCATCGGATGTAGAAGTTTGAAATTTCAAAGTTCATAAAGCTTGAATTGGAGTGCGATTCATGATTTCGATGTTGTTTGATGTGATTTGAGGCCTCGAGCGAGTTCGTATCATGTTTTGGGACATGTTGGTATAATTTGTTAAGGTCTCGAGGGTCTCAGGTGGATTTTGGAAGGTTAACGGAATGACTTTCGGACCAAAGAGTTGCTGAAATTTTCTGCAGAAAGCTGTTTTGACAATAACTAGTGCAATTGTGGAGCTGAATTTGGAAGCTTATATCTCGATATCTATAAGGAATCTAAAACTTATAGAAACATAAAAGTTGTAGCTCTTGAATTTTAGTTTCTAGAAAGGTAAACCATTCATGATTTGGATATTTTATCAGAAAGTTATGATCGATTGAAGATGACTGGTGGAGCAGTTTTGAAGGAATTTTCTGATGCATGGAGCCTACTTTAGAAGCTCATATCTCGTAATATATAAAGAGTTATATGGTGTACAACCTATCAAATTAAATATCTTCGAGTCTAGTTTCTAAATATTCAAACCGTTTGTCATTTGGATATTTCTACAAGGAATTATAGGCGTTTTAACAGAAAGTGTACAGCAAGGGAAAATTATACTAGGATGTACAACCTGCACTGCGCAAGGTACAACTCGCTGAAGCCTGAGCAGATTGTTTTAAACACGAGTTTTGGCCCATTTCTTTCATTTGGCTTGGACGATTTTGGAGAGCTCAAGGAGGGATTTTCACCAAGCAACACTAGGTAAGTGATTTCTTCCTATTTTTGAGTTAAATATGTGATCTTACATGGATTTAGACATGGAAAATTAGTATAAATTTGGGATTTTTGGGGAAGACCTAGAATTTGGAATTTTGGACTTTTACCATGAATTTGAGCATGAAAATTAGAGTAAATTGTATAATTGAGTTAGTAAAGCTATGGGTAGAATTTATCTTCGAGAAATTTCAGAATCCGGGCACGTGGGCCTGAGGGCATTTTGGTCAACTTTTCGAGCGGAGTTGGGAACTTATATAATTTAAATTGTTACAAGTATTGGAGTGAATTTTTATTGGTGTTCCCGTTATTTGAATAGTTTTGGGGCGTTGTGCATCAATTGGAGTCGTCGGAAAGGCTTGAAAGCCGGTTATGGAATATCGGAGCGAGGTAAGTCTCCTTTCTAACTTTGTGAGGGGGAATTGTCCCCATAGGTGAACTAATTAAATATGTTCTACTATCTGCGGGGTCTACGTATGCACGAGGTGACGGGAGTCCGTGCGTAGTTACTATTATTCCATGTTCAGGTAGTCTAGGACCCACTAGCATGCTTTACTTGTCGTACTTCTGACCTTGTCAATAAAATATCTTAGGATGCTTTTGAATTAGTAATTAAATCTCTAAGAAGAATGGAGTTTACTTTTCTTAATCATCTAGGAGGAGAATTGATTCTTCCCTGGATAATTGCGTTTCGGATAAATCTATAATGTTGAAACCCTGTCGAAATTGGTAAGTAAATCCCCAAAAAGNCTGTCGAAATTGGCAAGTAAATCCCCAGAAAGGCTTTAAATACTATTTTCATGTTCATTAAAAGGAGAATTCTATCACTTCATTGAATAGCTAATTTTCTTGATAAAAATGTGGTTTATTGTGTGAATATGTGTAACTATGGGTGCCTGAGTCGCATGTATGATTTGCGAGCAGGATGACCTTGTTATTTATGTATAACCGCGTCGCATGATCGATTCACGAGCGGGGCAGATAGATGCATCTATGGTTCGAGCCGTTCGACCCTCGGCAGTGCACATTTTATTATTGTTGGTCAGCGCCGTTCGACCCTCGACATATCTCGCGCATGATAATTGTTGCGTACTTTCCTGTGATTTATACATGTTTATTGGCCTGGAAACTATAAATTTTCAACTGAAATGACGAGGTGTTAAAGTTTTAAATGTAAGAAGAACTGATATTCCTTATCCCTGATATTTATTAAATTTCCTATGATATTCATGCTTAGTGTCTCACTTGATTGTGTTAAATTGACCTCTAGCAAGTGTCAACTTCGACCTCTTGTCACTACCACTTTGATGTTAGGTGGGATACTTACTGAGTACACATTGTTTTCGTACTCATGCTATACTTGTTGTGCATTTTTATTGCGCAGGTACTTTCACAGCGATGTGGGCGGCTTGGAGACTTAGGTGAGCTGCATCATCCGGAGGCGACCCGCAGCCAACAGAGTCTCCCTCATATTGTATTTGTTTTCATTTTAAATTCCTTGTCCAATTTGTATTTCGGACAAGCTTTGTAGTATTAGTGAAATTCTTAGAATTTGCTCATGCACTTGTGACACCGGGTTCTGGGATGTGTTTGGGATGTATTTTACAAAAATGGAATATTAAACTATCGTATTTACTTAGCGGATTTTATTCAATTATTATGTAATAAAGTTAAAGGTAATGATTTCAAAAAGGCTAAAACAGGAAATTTAACTTAACCATTTAATGATTGGCTTGCCTGACAGTGGTGTCCGGCGCCATCACGACCTTATGGATTTTGGGTCGTGACCGTAGGACATACAGATTCTTGGATTGTACCAGAGAGTATTAAGTCACAAATTATTAAACCTCCATATTTCAAAGTCCCGCTAGGTAAAAGGCAGAAGAAAAGGCATATTCCAGCTACCGAATCATCAAAAATAACATTCGAATGTGGCCGTTGCAGAAGAATTGGTCATAGTAGAACATCTTGTATATATTCTCCGGCAGTTCATCCATTTTCAAGGAAGCATAGAGAATTATAGATATATCGACTTATGTTTATCTACTCTTATAAGTTTTTGCTATAAATTTGATTCATTTAGATTATTTTTATTTGAGCAAGTAAACATTAGCAGATGGTTATATAAAAAATGTCCTGAATTTTCAAAGTTTCTTTGTGCCTACGTGCTCTTTTTTTTTTTTTTTTGGGAGTTCAAGTTATTTACTCTTGCCGGAAGTAAACAAGAAAGTCATTTTCTTTATAAAACTTGACGCTTGCAGCTTGCTACATCTTATTTTTAAAATGAGATTAGTACTAGAAAACTCCAGGACATAATTTTTTGAAACGTCCTGAAAATTTGAAGTATGAATCTAATATTAAGGACATAAATTTCTAAAATATCCTTAACTTCTGAAAATCTCAATTTATTGTCTAGATTTCCAGAAATTCAGGACATTTCAGAAAAATAAGTCCTGAATATTATTTTCATCCTTCAATAAATCAGGACGTTTATTAATATTATGTCTTGAAGTTCTACAACAATCAATGTGTCTTTTGCAATAGCTCTACAGATTTAATCAAAGACTGGCAATTTAAAAGTGTGAAAAATGGACAAATCGGCAGTTATAAAACTTGACGTCTGCAGCTTGCTACATCTTATTTTTAAAATGAGATTGGTACAAGTAAACTTCAGGACATAATTTTTTGAAACGTCCTGAAAATTTGAAGTATGACTCTAATATTAAGGACAAAAATTTCTAAAATGTCCTTAACTTCTGGAAATCTCAGTTTATTGTCTACATTTCCAGAAGTCCAGTACATTTAGAAAAATATGTCCTGAATATTATTTTCATCCTTCAACAAATCAGGACGTTTATGAACATTATGTCCTGAAGTTCTACAACTATCAATGTGTGTTGCTTTGAATTTTTAAATACTTCAAGACAATTTAATCAAAAATTGGCAGTTTAAAACTGTGAAAAAATGGACAGTCAATAGTTAACAAAAAGAAAGAAATTAATAACATGATGCCTTCATATTACTGCTGAAACTGTAATTTGGCAAAGCTGCGATAAAAAAATTATGCTAAACAAAATAAAGGGCCTTGTGAATAATTTACAGGATATTTCAGAAATATACTACTAGTAATTCCACTACAACTGACTTTCTATACTACTACACTACAGCTCCTTCGGGCAAGAAGTTTCATTTTCACTATCATAGTCGTCGCCGACTTTTTCTGGTGGTATTTCATAACCAAAATTTCTTTTCCACTCTCCATGTGCCCAAAGATTTGCTGCAATTTTTTTCCTGAAATTTGATATGTCCTCAGCTTGAAATTTCTCCACATCCTTTTTCATCATCAACAACTCGACATACTTGATTAGGAATGCACCACAATCAATCCTAAGAAAAATTTAAGATAGGGAGTCAATTAAATGATATTTTTAATAAAATAAATCTAAAGTACATATAAATTACACGTACGATCCAGTTTGTTTTGGTGATCTTTGCCACTGAATATCAAATTTATTGAATGCATTTCCAAAAGACTTACTCCCTCCGTTCCAGTTTATGTGAACCTATTTCCTTTTTGGTCCGTTCCAAAAAGAATGAACTCTTCCTAAATTTGAAAATAATTTAGCTTAAACTTATAATTCTCCCCTTAATGAGAAGCTTTTATAACCACACAAATACCATGGATCCCTTTTTAACTTGTTTAGGACTACAAATTCTAAAAATCTTTATTTTTTCTTCAACTTTGTGCCCAGTCAAACAGGTACACATAAATTGGAACGGAGGGAGTATGCTTTTTGTCAAACTGTGAGAACTTTAGCAATTGGGGGATCATGCGCGCATACATTTCAATGTGTTTCAATCCTTCCGCATATGGTTCACTATATATGGAATCGTACACATCAATCTTTTTCTCATTCAAGTTCAATACCCCCAAAAGAAAATGTGTCACAACATCATTATCTTCTGAAGGTAGCCGGCATGGAAAAAAGATTTTGTCAACCTTTGTCCAAGCAATTCCACATCTACGATTGTCACCCCCACATATGGTGTGAGAACCAATTGATTATCACCACTCCAAAACTCATATGAAGCATCTTCATTGAAATCCTTATACATAAGTAGCATATAGTTATCAAAAACTATATTTGTTATTGTGCAACGAAAAGGATGGACGCAAGAGTGGTAACATTCCTTCTTTCTCAAATAATACAGGGTAATGTCAATGTGCTTCATAAAAAGGCAAAAAAAAGACAAAATCCATCGGTTATAAATAATTAAAAAATAATAAATTAAGAAGAAAGAAAACAAATGCCTTGTGAATTATCAAACCTTATCATCAAGTGCATAACTACTATCTGATAGCTCAAGGAAGAACATTTTGCTACTGATATTTTGATTGTATAATTTATATGGATTCTTTCTCACACCATTATCCTTAGCATATATATCAGTTTGTCCCCTAAATTTTTTGAAAATATCAAAGTTAGAAAGCTTATAAGTTAGTCCTCAATTCCTAATTAAAAGTGCATAATTTCAAAAATTAAGGACACTTGGTCCTAAAGTTAGAGTTGGAAGTTCAAAAATTAAGGACAGGTAGTCCTTAACTTAGACTTACAAGCTCATAAATTAAAGGTCCTAAACCTAGAGTAACAAGCTCATAAGTTAAGGACAATTGGTCTTGAACTTAGAGTGGAAGTTCAAAAATTAAGGTCACTTGGTCCTGAAGAAAATTCAAAAATTAAGGACATGTAGTCCTTAACTTAGACTTACAAGCTCATAAATTAAGGACAGTTAGTTGTGAACTTACAGTAACATGCTCATAAGTTAAGGAAACTTGGTCCTGAACTTACAGTAACAAGGTCATAAGTTAAGGACACTTGGTCCTGAAGTTAGAGTTGGAAGTTCAAAAATTAAGGACAGGTAGTCCAGACCTTCGATTTACAAGTTCAAAAGTTAAGGACACTTAGTCCTGAACTTAGACTTACAAGCTCAAAAGTTAAGGACACTTAGTCCTTAACTTAGAGTTACAAGCTCAAAAATTTAGGACATTTATTCCTGAACTTAGAGTTGGAAGCTCAATACACTTAGTCCTGAATTTAAAATTAGAAGTTCAAGACACAAATGTAAGCAATTAAGAAATAATGAATACATTTAGGGACTTACACTTTTTTGCGACCTTTCCTTTTCTCCTTTCCCAACCACGCAATGAATTTCTTCGATTACTTTTCATCATCTTTGGCATAATAAAAAATATATGTACGAGTAAAATTTGATTTTTTCCGGGTCGTATACTCGATAGTATTTTCATTGTGCGCCATCGATGTTCCTCTTTTATTTTTCTGTTCAAAAGGAGATTTCAATTTTCAACTAAGCTTCTTATTCCTTTTCCCTCGACCAAGATCTTCTTCAACATTTCCTTCAACATCCATAGACAAACCCCCATCAATGCTCATTTGTGTAGTTAGAGGAGTAGGAGTTAGAAGCAAATGATGGACCATCAAAACCAATACTATCTCTCTTTCTTTTCCTAGTATATTGGTTAACGACTTCATTTTTGTTTTGCTCTGCAAGCAACACTACATATACATTAGTTTGCTGCAAGTCCTCAATTCTAGGACAAATTGTCAAATGAAGAGACAAAATTATGTCCTGACAAATTGAAGTATGAATCTAATATTAAGGACACAATTCAGCAAAATGTCCTTAACTTCTGGAATTTCACTTGATGAAATGACTTAATACCTGTGTCGGCTACGTTGCCTTCTTGTATTTCTTTAACAGACGATGGAGCTGACATATTGATTGCATTTTCTTTATCTTGCAACCGTTTTCCATGTTCTTCACTTGCAAGTTCACAAGATTCTACAAATATTTACAAGACCTAATACAATTAGTACTTGTTACTAATCTTTGATTAAAACAAACATGTATAATATGAAACAACTCCGCCTAACCTTTTGCAATTGTCAAGATCGTGATCATTATCTTGACTAGCATTGTTTTGACTTTCAATATTGTCGGTAAGAGAGACAGGTGTAGAGATATCATATGTTCCTTTTATACATCTACAAAAAATCTCACTTATGCTTGTTCCTTGGGTATTTTCTATGTTTTGAGATTGTCCTCCACTTTTCTCTTTTGAAATTTCATCATCTTGATATTCCACTCCATTTTCCTTTCTTTTAATTTGCCCCGCAAGCAAAACTACAATAATTACGAAGGGGGAAATTAGCAAATTTTTCCAGAATGCCGCCTTGTTGAGAGTAAACTGGATACAAAATTACGATAAAAAACAATCAGATATTCCTCAAAAAATTTGGACAGAATTTCTGACTCTCAAATCCACACACAAATATATCAGTAGCAAGACACCAATGGAAAACTAGTTACCGAGCTTCACTAGTTATAATTCAGTCGTCGATCAAGATTTCTAAAAGACTATAAATCTACTTCAACATATCAACTTAAATACCAAATTTTCAGCTTCAATACATACAAAGAAATCAACTTAACTCAACAGACCTTAAACCAAAAATTTCAGTCAGTTGAAACAAAGAAGAAATTCACCAGCCAACAACACCAAGACAGAAATATATAAACACTCCAATAAAATCCAAACCAACATCCAATGCAGCTGAAAGAACATAATTATACTTGTGCCACCATTTTTTTCTGTATCATATGTTCAAAATAATCTAAATTTTCAAAGAAAGAACTTAATACCTATGTTGTCCACCCTATCTTATGATATCTTTTTAAAAACTGACGGAGTTGAGATATTGTATGTTCCTTCATCACATTTATCTTGAGATCGTTCTCCATCTTCTTTTCTTACAGCTTCAAAAGATTCTGTAACATTTACAATTAATACTTGTTACTAATAGTTTACTAAAACTAACATTCAACAGATCATGAAAGTCCATCTTACCTTGATTAGCATCGTTTTGATTTCCAAATTTCTCTTTAAGGGAGATAGGTGTAGATAGATCGTATATTCCTTCTACACATTTGCATACAATCTCACTTATACTTGTTCTCAATGGATTTTTTACATCCTGAGATTGCACTCCAGATTTACAAATTATTTCTGTTACACTTGCCTCTTTTGGATTTTTTTGATCTTGACATTCCACTCCATCTTGAACTTCCGCTCCATCAAAAGATTCTACACACATTTGTAAGCACAAAAAAGTTTATATTTATTACGCTATTGAATATAAATTAACAATGACAACAAATTCAAAAACTCTATCTAACATTTTCCAATTTCGATGCCCATATCAGTTTCATCTTCTAGATGCACATCTCTATAATCGCCTTCATAACGATCTTCTACATGCACATCTGTATCATCACATTGACAATCAAATGCATCTTTGCTAATTGGAACACTAGGTTCTCTCTCTTTGTTCCTTTCATGAGGTTTCTCAAGAAGCTTCGATAAAGTATCAACCTTTGACCCTAGGTTTTTCTTTAAAGCATGTGAGATAGTACTTAAAATAAGAATCAGAATGTTAACTGCATATAAGTTATGGACGCTTAGTCCTTAACTTAGAGGTACAAACACATAAATTAAGGACAAGTGTTCCTAAACTTAGAGTTTCAAGTTCAAAAAATAAGAACATGTAGTCCTAAACTTAGAGTTACAAGTTAAAAAGTTAAGAACATGTAGTCCTGAACTTAGAGTTACAAGTTAAAAAGTTAAGGACAGGTAGTCCTAAACTTAGAGTTACAAGCTCGAAAATTAAGGACATTTAGTCCTGAACGTAGAGTTAGAAGCTCAAAAAATAAGGACATGTAGTCCTGAACTTAGAGTTACAAGTTCAAAAGTTAAGGACAGGAAGTCCTATACTTAGAGTTAGAAGCTCAAAAAATAAGGACATGTAGTCCTGAACTTAGAGTTACAAGTTCAAAAGTTAAGGACAGGAAGTCCTAAACTTAGAGTTACAAGCTCAAAAATTAAGGACACTTAGTTCTGAACTTAGAGTTACAAGCACAGGAATTAAGGACATCTAGTCCTGTATTTAAATTTAGAAGCTCAGAAATTAAACACATGTTACCATGATGTCATTTTGAATCATTTTTTTTGATAAAGTTATTTTTTGATGTATTCTAGCACTTTCTGCCTGCATATCCTTTTTGAACTTCTCCGATAATCTCTGAATCAAAAACCATAAAAATAAAAAAGTTTCTTAAACAAAAATAAGCAAATAAAAAACTAATGGTATTCAAAGACAGAAAACCTACGTTAATAATTTCCTTAAGCAAGACTTCATCAAATTATGTTGAAGGCATTGGACTTTGATCTTGAGATAATGGCACATGCATACTACCAGGCGTCACATTTTCTTCATAAGAAAGAAGTGGTACCATCTCGAGCAACTGAAACACCTATTATATAAGGGGAAAAACGTAAGTATTTAGAACCAAAACACATAAACAAAAAGATAGCTAGTAATCCTATTAACTTACTTTTTTATTATGGAAGTACTTTCTACATAGGCTATCATAATGTGGGGATTTAATATCTGAATAACATAGAATCCGAGGGAACCCACATTCTCTGAAGTTCACAAAAGATTTTTCCTGAAAAACTGGGAATACTTCCATAATCCAAACATAGAAGGCGAAAGGGAAGCCAAATATAGTATAACTGTCCTTCTCTTTATCTTTATCTTTCTCTTTCTCTCTCTCATTCTCACTCTCATTGTCTGAAGTATTTTTTTTGAGATTCAAGAAACTCTTCAATGATTTGAGTAATTTTTCATAACAAAGAGAGTCCCAATCGAAAGAAGAGCAGAGTTCATCGTCATCTACGATTTTCATTACCCGCTCATACACATTCCGGTTCATGCGCTTTCCCATCAACACGGATTCAACAAAATAAATTGTTGCCAACTTCACCGCATCGTCATGGCTGCCTACAAATGATGCAGCTATACCATATGGGTGACTAGTAATAAAATGCCACAAATCGTCTAACTCGATTCTATCCTTTCTAGGAAAGTAGAAAGCCTATTATCTTTTTCACTCAAACTTTGAAGTCCACTGAAGAAGAATATTTTAACCCAGTAATTATCTGGAACGCTTCACGTGTAAACTTCACTTCATAATCAAAAACCTTGAATGTCATTGAATTCGGGTCCTTGCTTACAATTTTTAAAGCAACACACAATGAATAAGTTTGCCACAGAACTTCACACCTTCTAATCGGAAAAGTTCCCATAAACACCATCTCTCAACTTCTTCCATTGCGTGTTCGACAAGAAACTCTTTATTGTTTCCTTATACTGAAAATTTTCTTTCCAATAGCTCATCAAATTACGCCAATCATCAAACTCGAAAACACGATCTCCTTCCATTAGCACACTATAAAGAAGGAAATAGAACGTAAACATTAGGACTATTTTTCTGAAATGTCCTTAATATTTAAACTAAAAAACTAAAATTCAGGACCTAATTAGATGCATCTTTAATAGAAGCACAGTTAACTAAAATTCCTAAACACAGTTAGCTTACAAATTCAAAATTATCAATAACTTAACTAATCTGATTGCATATTACATAATCAATATATTGACCGAACCACAAACACATTTCAATGCCAAAAGGTTCTCAATAACTTTCTCACAAGAATTCACTTCTTATTCCTCAACTAATCAAGTTACAATCATTATTTGGACATTTCACACATACTTGATGACAAACACAACATTGATCACGATTAGAGATATACAAAAAGAAAAATGCATAAAAACAAAATAGAAAACATACAAGTTCGCTGCAGAGAAGATGACAAAGGAGTTCAGATGAAGTTGGACAAAGTATATGCAGAGAAGATCACAAAGAATTACTACATGTAGGAACGAGATTCATGGGAGGGAGCGAGAGTTGGGCTCTGAACCTTTAATTTTGGGTATAAAGCGAGAGTTTGGGAAAAAAAGAAATAGAAGAAAGGATAAAAATGTCTTTTCATATTAATTTTAATAGAATAGTGGCTATTTTTGCTCAACATTAGAATTGTTGGATAAAAAATAAATAACACCTTAAATAGTGGCACCCACGCCATTTTTACAAGGGATTTTTTCATTCCTATACAATATTTGAAACTTATTTACCAAAATTGTCCTAATTTTATATATTACCCTCCCTAAATAAAATTTGATTACAATTTATATACAATTAACTATTAGTGCCTTAATAAGGGATTCAGTTACACTATCTTCCTTTAAAGTCTTCGTGATTTCTGAATCCCCCCTTTTTTTTAGATTAGCTGCTCACTTTGAAACAAATTATGTAAGCTGAAGCTCTTGATAATCTACAAAAACTTATTACGTATATGCAATCCAATTCCTCGACTGCAATGAGTTTGAAGAATCCCGAGAACGTTCAAGGGACTATTTCGAGAAAACATACATTTCAATATTCAATATTATTCTAATAAATTTTAATCAGAAAATACTGATTTGTATGGTAATTTGATTTTTTTGCGGAATCTCTTTATAAACTAAAAAATAAATTTTATACAACTAATTATATAATTATAACTTATCTATAATTTTTATAAATTATATTTATCCAATTAAAAATAACTATAATATCATAGGGTACATCAACATACAAATTATAGAAACACGCCTTGAACACACGGTCATTAGTCTCAAAGGCTGATCCAATCAAAAGATGCATTATTCAATGTCAAATATAATCTTATTAATGCTCATTTAAATATATGGTACATCACATACAAATTAAAATTAAATTTCAAACAAATTTAATTCAAATTTGAATATTTACGACAACATACATAGTAAAAGCAAATCTCATATAACTAATTATATACAATTTTCATACACTATTTCTACCCAGTTATATAAGATTACAATATCATACCACTTTAATACAGATGAAATATCGTTGTTGGCCTATTATCCTATACTCTTAACAGCAAAATTTGTTAAGAGTAGAGATCAAATATATAGTTATAAATTTTATAAGGGTTTCATAAGAAGTTACTCATTGTTCTTCTCTTTCTCACGAAAGATTGTAATTTAAGAATGTACCCACCAAGAAACTTGTTGTAAAAAAGTCACAAATTGGCTTTTACTAATACATCCAAATGGGAAATAACCAAAACAACAGGAGTGTACAAGAATGGTAGAAAGGCCATTTGTCTAAAAGCTGGTTTTAAGTTATATGCACCAACAATATCAAGGAATGCATAGTGATAGCAACCATTGGTTACAAAATACCTTACCGCTCGATCTATCGAAAATAGTCTCTTCACTTTCTAAATGGGAGTAAAGTTTGCGTACACATTATCCTCTCCGAACCTCACTTGTGAGATTACACTAAATTTGTTGTTTTTGTACTATTAAGACAAAACAGGACAAAACCTTCTTTAAGTGGTTAGATGGCCACCTCAAACTCCATCTATTTTAAATTCAATAGTAGGAAAATAGAGAAAAAAGAAAAAAGGCTAGTGGAAGGGACTATAAAATGACAAGGAAAGAACAACCACCTTAATAGCTTGAGTAATCAACTGCTAGAATGACATTATGCTATTGTTTGATTACTAGGATGGGATAGACTAGAATATCCCATAACAGGTATCTAGCCAAAAATGTTCAAACTTCTTTTCAGAATAGGTGCAACGAAAATTTTATATCAAACTACGCAATATATAGCTAAACAATAAAAATGCATGTAAAAGAACTATTATTGTATAAATACAACTAACATTAAAGAAAAGACAACAACAAAAGCTTTACTAATAAAAGTAAGTATAAAATTAAAGAAAAGAGACGGTCGAGAGGGTTTGTACTATGTAGAGAGCTTTTGTTGAATAAATTTTTATAGACCTTCACTTTTAAATTATAAATAATACTTAATTAAAAATTACTTTTAAGTTTAGTTATTTATTCTTACAGAAATTTTAAGTTATAAGAGTTATTTATCAAAAAAAATTAGATTGAAGAAAAGTCAAATAAACACCACAGATAGTTTTGGGGAACAAAATGGGCAGGTAAAAATATTTAGACATGGATCTGATCCATGAACATCTCAATTTTAGCACCCAAGATCTGATCCATAACAAAATGGGCAGGTAAAAATATTAAGGATGTTCAAAATATAATATATAACGCAGTATTTAACCCATATATGTATTATAATTTTCCAGCAAAGGGTGTTCGCGTGAGTATCCGAATTTACTCCAGCAACACATCCCCCAATATTTTTCAAACAGGGATCTCTTGTTTGTTTGGTATTGCATTTCTATAAGAAATTTATCATCTTTCAATCTTGTAGAGAGTTTGATGATATTCAAGAAAACAAAATGTGTTCCACCATAAGTTGAGAAACCACGCGGTGGGATTTCTTCTGTTTATGCTTCAAGTAAGCTAACAATTTAGCAAAAAGGTACCACAAATACAACAGCAGGTCCAATCAGGACGATGGGCTCTGCTGGTTAGCTTCCTCTCCAGGCATCCCTGACATTGAGTTGTTCCCCGGAAAGGAAATAGAAGCAGCAACAGGGGGACTTAGCCAGAGTAAGCTCCATCAGGTCGTTCTTCAGAAATGGGAGGGCAGGAATAGCGGCAAAAGGAGCTGAATGCTCGATCCTCTGCTTCTCTCGATTCTGCTCCAGCTGGTGACTGGCTGTAAAGCTACCAACAATAACCTGATGCACTCATGATGTTACAGATTAGTTTTGCAAGCTCACTGCCAGACACAAAATGAGGAAACGATAAAAAATTTAAAAGGAAAAAGATATTCAAAGTAGCATTTAAATGTGGGTGCTATTTGCCATTCATTAGATTTCAACAACTTCCCCACTAACATGGATGCATATAGAACACACAAAAAAAGAGAGATCAATTATGTTTTTTGTGTTGCAATGCCAGCCAATCATCTCCACTGTCGTAAATTCCACAGATCGTAAATAGTCCCAAAACTACTTGTTAGCCTAACAAGTTGTTGGGATAAGAATAGCAATGAGCTAAAAAAGCTTGGGTAGTTCCATTCTAACCTCAACGAGGCTAGAGGCTACCAACAAGCCTGCAAGTGCTCCTCCTATAACCTGACCATCAGGGTCTGAAAGAATGACACTCAGTCCACCAGATCTGCTTTTTGTTACTCCATCACCTGGCACAAATGATCCCTCCAGAGAGAGAATTTGAAAATGACCCTGCAGCAAAATCATAATTTCAATAAGAAGAAATGCTAATGATGAACGTTCCATCATAGTTCTTGCTTCCGTTCTCAATGGGAAAGAAGTATATATAGTACATTCCATTCATATAGTAAAAAAGAAAATGGCATTTCCTCCCTCAAGGGTTGAAGGTCTGTGCTCTAAATTTACAAGTAAACGGTAACTACTACTTTTTAAAAAAAATGTTCAAACAGCAAAAATAGAAGATAGACAGAACAGGGTGCCTTGGCAAAACAACAAACATCATATTGATTTTTTCCCTTTGGTTTATTCACTTGGTAAGTATGTGGTGCAGTAGCCCCGTAAATTGATGAAGGTACACACCAGCATCCAAGGGGTGTTATAAAAATGTATATGCTGCAGCAAAGAAATCAAGCGCATCCATACATGCAAATCAGCACATTAAAAGTAAATGGCTCACACCTCGTAGGTCAAAGTTCCACCAGAAGTAGTCTGATGAAGTGTAGCACTTGAAACTGCACCACTTGCAGCCATCACACAAATAACTCTAGATTCTTGTTGAGCAAATGAAATTATCTTCATGCAGACATCCTAATACAACAAAGAAATCATAAATCAAAGGAAATTGGATTTTAAATATTCTAACAGAGGTACAAACAGCCAAGGAAATTTCAGCAAAATAAATGTCGAGAAGCAAGGCTCCTCGGCTATAACAATTGTTTGCCAACAGTAAGATGGCACTTGTCCTGCACTTGGCGTGTTTCATCAAATGCATACTTTAACCTGTCGGACAAGCTGCACGAGAAAGCTTTATGCATCCGTCAATTGAGTGCATAAGCCCCAAAATGAAATTGGAAAAGAACAAACTCTCCAATATTTGGACTGACAATTACAACCTCCATCTCATTTCGTTTGACCTACTTTTTACTTTGTATGTCCCAAAATATTAGTACTTTCTAAAAACGGTGAGGCCCGTCATTTCTATGTGACGCCTTTAAACATTTTATGTCTTGATCACTATTTTAACATATATCTACTAGAACACAGCACTAATGCATGTGCACAAGTAGGTCACGATAAACAAGTACATCACTTCGAGATAATTATGACTATAGACATCAACAAATGTGAGGAGTAGGGAGATAAAAGCTGAGTGATTGACATCGAATAAGAGTCCGCATGAGAGGAGTGATCAAATTATATTATATTAGGGGTCCCCGGGCCTATCCTTGTTCTAAGGCTAATATAAGCTTTTGGCTCTGCCAGATCTAGTGTTTCAGTTTTCCCAGGAATGATGCTCCGTGAGCCAGGAGTAAATCAGCATTGAATAATATCAAATTGTTTATTCCACTCATATTCGAGATTCCAGCATTGTCTTTCGTATCAGATGTTCAATACTGCATTCTTGAAAACCACAAAAGAAATTTGATTTCAGGTACAATCTTGAAAAGAAAAGTTTTCTTGATACAACCACTGTGGCACCGGGAGTTACCTATTTTCCAAGAGTTTAAGAGATATTGGTTTCAACACATGCTAAATAAAATAATTAGTGATATGTGGTTTAGCACTCAGCATTTCTTTATTAAAAACAGAAAAAACCAGTAAACACCAGCCACTTGTTACAGACCTAAGAAAGATGTCTACATCCGGACATCGAGATATCTACTTGGTGAAAATCAAACCATTCACATTTATATCATAGGCATTTGTTAAATGTAAATATGTATAATTGAGAAAGCAGAAAACTTATTGAGGAAAGCAGGTGAATTGAGCCATGTTAATTACTTATCCAGTTACAGTTCAATGATATTTTATCAATTATATCGGATAGGAAGTAATAATCACAACAAGGAGTAACTGTTAAAACTCTATCTTCCTAACTCATTGACCTCTTTGACTTTCCTTTCCCGAAAAATCTACCTTTTGATAATTTTCTATCAGAAATCTAGGGCTGCTCAACCATGATGGCTTAAAATCAGTGGCGATAATGTGCTTCATTTCATTCAGCAGTAGAAAGCAGCATGAAACCAGCAAGAGGTTAACTGCGCATGAATTGCAAGCAAAGCAAAAGGCAACACATGAATGCAGCAGATGCCCCAACAAAGGGGAATAGATAACATAGAAACTCCTGCTTTAGCGGAATAGATATTCAAACAACAACAACCCAGTATAGTTCTTAATATACCAATAAAGTTTCACCTTTGAAGAGATAACATAGAAACTCCTGCTTTAGCGGAATAGATATTCAAACAACAACAACCCAGTATAATCCCACAACGGGCAGCACCGGTGCACTAAACTCCCGCTATGCACGGGGCTATTGTACGCAGCCTTACCCGCCATTTCTGCAAAAAGGTTGTTTCCACGGCTCAAACCCGTGACCTCCTGGTCACATGACAACAATTTTACCAGTTACGCCAACGCTCCCCTCAATAGATATTCATACCAAAAACCTTTTTAGATATAGAATAGAGTTATGACATGTGTGTATCATCTCTACGACATAAGCATCAGCCATGTATATATATATTTTTTTTTTTTGAGAATTAGCATCAGCCATATAATTTATCTTAGCACCCAAGGGTCCAGGCCGCACACCTACTTTGATTCACATCATACAAATGAAGCTCTCAGTTGGTGAGGTGAGAAAAGAAAAGGAGGAGATGGAGAACAAAGAAGGAAGTCATTTTAAGCTTATAAAAGGATCTTTTTTTTTTTTTTGACAAGTAGCTGCATTTAGACACAACAAAGGTTCAGGAAATGTTACTTCCTTCAGACAAAATTTCACCAAGCAGAAACCATACTTTATTCAAGTGCTTTAACCTGTTTCTCCTGAAAAAGATAAAAAATTATATACCTCAAGGCCAAGTCAAATTCAGGAGTAATTTCTTATTGTTCACCAATATATCTCCTCTATTGTCTTCACTAGAAGGGTGTCATGTGTTCACTACTGGTCTGTTGCCTTTGGCTGACTGATATATATAGCCAATATCCAATTTATATCCATATGGAAATTATTTTTTGCTTAATATTCACCTTTTATAGTATATTCCTTTTTGACTAGTCAAATTAGCTCCATTAGAGTAATTCAAACTTGACATACAGAATCATATATTTGATCAACCTGTCTGACCCATTATTCCTCTTCGTCCTTTATTTGTGATTTCCAGAGAAACGCATTGCACATATCACCAGCTAAGAGCCGGATTGAACCCACTTCCCAAATAGTATAGCTGGAAGGGGGTATGATCTTTCAAAAATTGAGCATTAAGGAACTTTCATTAGTTAGGTTAATTGTACCTTCTATTTCATTTACACCTATGTTGCTCAGCGGGTGCAGGTATCCGACATGGGTGCGGATCTAGAGGTTGGATATTTCATCCCATAAATTTAGGATCGGGGTTACGGATTCGAGTGCGGATACGGATGATGCGATAGGGCCAATAAATGTATAGTACGACATATAAAGTATATATTCCGATTGATTAAAGTTATAGATCTAAAATTATTTAATTCTTTATAAACATCACACACCAAACCCAATCAATCTATACTTCCCGGTCATAGATGTAGACAAAGTACCCAAGGTAAGTTGACAAAATCCTGGTATGGATCCCACATTCACACCCAAGTCATGTTGACACAGATGCGGCAAGAATTTTGAAGAGTCCAAGCAACATAAATTTACACCACTATTTGGCTGGATTAGGAAAGTCAAAAGAAAACTTTGAGAAGCATTCCATAACATCAGATTAACCTCTTCTTGTATCCCTCGCCCAAAAATTTAATAATTATAGTCATAAATGAAAGAAACAGATAAGATCAGCCTCTCTATAACTCTAACTTTAACGCACACCATCCTTTCATTCTTCAGGTCATAAATCAGGCATAACGGAGTATGAACATTTGAAATTCATTAATATTGGAGTATGAACATCAGAAATTCATTAATACATAAGGCTTACCTCGCCAGCATTAACAATGATCACATGCGTGGTAAGATTTGCACCGAGAAAGTATTGCATCCTTTCACCTAAGGAAATAGAAAATTCAGTAATAGCCAAACAAAGTTAAACCTTCAAGACACAGAAAACTAAACTTTTTAGAATATAAATCAGCTTCGAACAAGTAAAATTGATAGGCAAGATAATTAGATTATATTTTTTTATAAGGTAAGGTAATAATTAGATAGTATTTTTTATATAAGGTAATAATAAGATAGTATATTTTGACCACAGAACACATAGAGACCAAATTTAACCAGTTTCCACGGAAAATTGGAGAAAACCATAAGCAGTAGGTTTCATAACGGTTCAGGTTCCGTATTTGTATTAAGAAATCCGCTGATATTATAATAACATTTAGATGGGAACCCGATTCAAAAATGTGCTGCTGGTTCTGTGTTAAGATTTGGAGCCCAAGTTTGTCTCATTCTTGTTGCCCACTAATGTGAGTTCGAATCTCCTTAAGGACAATCTACTCTTCCCTTTGTTTTTTTCCATTTTTTCCACAAAGCTTTACATAACACTCATCAGTCCTACACCTACACTTTATTCTGTTTTTTTTTTTTTTTTTTTTTTTTTTTTTTTTTTTTTTTGTGTGTATTCTTAATTTTGATAAACAAAACATAACAAATGACTAAAAGTCAAACTATAAGAAGAACCAAATATCGGTACTTATGTTGTATTTAAGTGGTTTGTTACTCTTTTAAATATATATGTTGAATATCGATACTCTTTCCTTAGTCCGGTTATTATAATATATTAACTTGAGGTGGCTGTAGGAACCCATAAACTTCAATTTCTGGACCCACCTCTGTACTAATAGACTCACTTAGGCCTTTCATCTCTAGCATGGTTATATATGACAACAATATTACATCTATTATATAAAGCATATGCGTAGATTTGTATTCTAGTTCCAGAATTTGATATAAAGCATAATCAACTGAGTTTTATTACTCACTTGCATTTATTCATGAGGACATAAGTAAATTTTGCATAATGACGATAACCTTTTTATCACTCTGAGAGAGTAAACTATCTTAAACACATTGCCGCTAGAAATAAACTTTAATCTTGTTGAAATTGAAAAGAATATTCCTCCTATAATAGGGCCTTGCAAACATGTATTAGGTAGATTTACTGTTCTAACTGAATATCCAGTATTTTCGACAAGAATGAGTTGACTGAATATTTTGATAAAAAATACATTGACTGAACATTCTAAAAGCGAATGTTTTGTAAGATTCCATCTACATTACACCATCTGTTTACTTGAACAAGAGTGCTGAGTTTTATAGCATCATTAGCTTGTATAATTACTTCTATAATATAACTGAATAAACTGATTCCAAGTTCAGTATTTCGTCTGTCATGTAAAAATATCAATTTACCATGTATATACGTATCATGGGTCAGAACAATACAAATTCCATCACTTTCCTGCCTTTCTAAAAACTATCAGCTTCTTCACTGTGCGCACTTGGTTATTTGTTCTTATCCCATCTCTATATATCTCACAATTATTGTCTGAAGATAGACATGCGTGGTGATTTCAGTTTAGAAGACAAAACACCAAGTGGTCCAACTCAATTTGCTCGATGCCTGAAGCTGCTCCCCCCCCCCC